>ML332980.1:0-28645 GCA_005239505.1 Nicotiana paniculata | reverse complement strand
TTGTGCTTGGATGATGATATGGAAATAGAGTCATCCGAGCCAATTGAGGAGTCAAGGAATGAGCAACAAGATGCCTACATTCTGGAGATCTTTCTTTCCAGAAAGACAGGACTACATACCTCATCTAAATGCCAAGAAGTTTAAAATAGCACAATGGTTGCTTGGGCCAATCAGATTTGTTCCACCACCCTTGGAGCATAACCGAAAACTTGATGCCAAATTGGGGGCTCAATTCATAAGTTCGAACTGGAGGCAGAAAGTGATTCACGTCGTGCCGCGACGTTACATCAAGCGGTTGTNATTTTATTTTATTTTTTTTTTTTTTTTTTTTTGTATTTTTCTAATTGTATTATTTTTGTAGTGTCAATTTTCTTGAATTTTTTTAGTATCATGGAACGCAAAGCCACTGGAAGGATGTAACAGCAAACCAGATGGTTGGAACTAAATGTGAGGTACCCGCACGAAGGACCAGGCCTGGGAGAAGTCTGAGTACCCCATGAGATGCTAATGCTTCAGCCTTTGGCCTACCAGGGAGTTTTTTTTTTACCCTATTATATGTATGGGTGCGCATTGGGAACAATGCACAATTTTAAGTGTGGGGAGAAGAGATTGTCTTATGACTTTCTATGCTATTTTAGTTGTGTTAGATTAATGGAATAATTAATAATTTATTTTTTTACAAAAATTAAAAAAAATGGACTTTTCCCGACGATGATCGATTAGACAATTTTCTTGAGGGAAGTAAGTCTAAAGAAAATACCAAAAAGATTTTTTATTTTTTTTATTTTAGGTAGTGTAGTAATTCCCCCTTGGTTTTTCTTTGCACCACGGTTCTTTTCCAAGGGTTTTTAATTAAACCAGTTGTAGGTAGTTTTTAATTTTTAGGAGTAGGAACCATACGGTTGAGAAATTAATCGCAGCAATATCTCTGAACTTTGTGATGCCTTAAGAATAGTCAGTACTTTGGTTGTGATGCTTAGGCTCAATTTTTTGACTCCAGGATAAATACCTTAAATCAGGAATTCTTAAGATTCGCTTAACTTCTTTGACTGGAGTGTCGTGATAGATCCAATCCTGAGTGAGCTATGTGCCATGTGTGTGTGAGGTTTGTATGTTATTCTATGCATTGCATTTGATGTCTAGAACTTGCCCCGTGTGTGGGCAAAGCGAAAGAGTAGTTTTATTCAGTCTTGGAAGTGATATAGGCATTTCTTGTTGAGCCAGTTGTGTATATTTTACCCACCTAATTGTTATGTATCGTAGTTAACCCTGTTGAGCCTATAATCATGTTTCTTTGGCAACAACATTACAAGCCACACACCGTTGTTTGAATCGATCATATATTTGAACCTTGTCACCTCTTGTAAGCACTGGAAATGTTATGAAATATGGAAAAATTAAAGTGTGGGGTGGTAGGTTGGTTTTTGAGGGGAATAATTGAAATAAGGAGAAAGGTGCACTGTTTTGAAAAAGTAAGAGTCACTTAGAAAAAAAAAGAGAAAAAGGAAAAAAGTTGTTGTATTGTTGTGAAAAAAAAATATGTACATATTCCTTGACAAGTGGTGACTCTTAACGTAATTGTGCTTAAAGAAGTATGGGGTAATAACATTGTTGTGAAGGTGGAGTTTGACTTAATATAAGTTTGAGGTTGAATGCGAAAGTATATGTATTAATGTGCTTAGGGAGGTGTAGTCACTCTTATATCCAAATGTATCCCTTCTCGCGCCCCCGGGCGGGTCCTTCTTTGTTGTGGGAATCCTCGTCTTCCAAGGATATTTTTCTTTTATTATCCTTCCTTCTCTCAGAATTCGAAGGCCCTTCCTCCTCCTCAAAAGGGGACCGTCTCACCTCAGGAAACTCAATGATGCCTGCAACAAAGAAATTAGCGTACATAAAGGAAAGTACTACTCGAGAGAAGTGCTACACAACACATACCATGATTCTTAACCTCCCATTTGCCTTTCGACAAGTCTCGCCACTTGCACTCATCATACGTCAAAGAGGCTTCCAGTTTACGGGCCCAGCCCGCAATATCGAGGACCTTATTTGGCATCCACGTGATCGCTGCGGAGAAAGGAAGAACACATTCTTGCGGAGTCGACCTCCACCGAGAACAAAAATGATAAAGTATAGCATGTCACTTACGTTTAAAATTCCATTTCTTAGGAAAGGATAGGAACTCCGCAGGAATGATATCAACAGTCCTCACTCGAACAAATCGACTAATCCACCCTTGATCCCTATCCTCGTCATCACTATCAATAAAGGGCTTGGTGGATCCGTGTCGCAGTGTTATTAAACCTCGATAATGTAAAGACTGATACAATCTAATGAGGTGACTAAGAGTGAACTCAAGCTCATCCTTTTCGGTGAAAAACCTCATCATCAGAACTCGAGCACGATTCGTTCGAGAGGACCCAATGTAAAAGGGTACGTATACACGTTCAACAACCCCTCTACATGGGCCATAATATCTTCCTCTCAGGAGGGTACCTGCAGCATCATCTTTTCTCCCCATCTGCAGTCTTTCCTCATAGATTCGAGGTGTCTCTAATCTATTGATCAAATGAACCTCGACGCATGTTCTCGATGGCCTTGAAATTGAGAGGTTTCTCTATCGTAAACTCTTTCATCGAGACAAAACAGTTCGAAGGTAGCTCACCAAACGCCAGCGGTGTACCACCGGCCAGGCAGGAAGCAGAGGAGGGACTTCTTTCTTTCTGATGAGTGGATGTAGACATAGTAGCCATAACTCCTTCAAAGCAAAGAAGAAGATGAAAACTCGGGTGAAAGCTTTTAACTAAGATGGCGGAAGTACTGCTGCAAGAAAGGGAACTCTATAGAGAAAGTTAGTCGCACAAAGCAGCAAAGCCCTCAATAAAAGGAAATGTGAATATATATAAGAAGAGCGGCGACTATTCACTAGCTTTGGTAGCCAATCAACTCTGACAAGCAATTATGACTTTTTGGGAAATTTACCGACGGGGCCACCTCGGTCACTTCACGGTCATGTCATAAGAATGACGTTATCATACAGCATTCGATGGATCAAGAAGTCAAATCGATTCCTTATCGACCCAACCCAGGGGAAGAACTGTGATCGAAATCAAAGTGGCCTGGTATCAAGGGTCTTTGTTACTCCGAGACAAAGGTCGAAGGGGTTAAATCAAAATTCAAGCTCAACTTTTGCATGAACACTAAGAGGCAAAACTTTGAAGACATTTAAAAAAAACTTTCATTCCAAAAATATATTTACAAAGGTGCATTTACAAGACTCCCCCGCGGACCCCACATAAAAAAAATAAGAAGTAAAAAGAGCAAAGTGTTCTATCCTTCATCCTCGCTACTTCCCGAGTCACTTGTAGAGCCCTCGTCCGAAGTAGTCGGAACTGCCGATTCCTCTTCCAAGGCCTTGGCTTCTTCGATCTTGGCAGAGAGATCGAAACCCTTGGCATGCACTTCCTCAAAGGCCTTCCTCCGAGATTCCAAACAAGCATGAGCAAATACGCGAGCCAATTTGAGCTCAGCCTCTTCAGATATCTCCCTTGCCCGAGTATTTGTTGCGGAAGCATCTTCCCTATATGAGAATATGAGTGCATCAGCTTTAGACTTGGCCGTGGACATTCTGGAAACCGACTCAGCATGAAGCGCCTTAAATTTGTGACCCTCCTCTTGGGCACCTCGAAGAAGACTCTGAGTCGAGGCCAGCTCCTCCTGGAAGAGTATCTGTCTCTGAGGCCATGCTATAATCGCGCCGCTTCAGCTCAAGGATCTCGGCATCTTTGGCCACGACCTCTTCCCGAAGATGCCCTACTAGGGCATCCTTTTTCTCAATCTACAAATGTCGATCCAAGTTAATAAACACCAAGTCATGAAAACAAAAGGCGAGTTTGTGAATACCAAACTACCTGCTCGATGAAGTTGGCCCTCTCTCGGAGCGCCTTCTCCGAGCTTGCCTGAGAGTCAATCAACTCCCCTTCCTTTCGGGCATACGAAGCCTTCAGCTCATTTAACTCCAACGTGAGCTTATCAAACTCCTCCTCAAGATGAGCCAGCTCATCTCGTAACTTGGATAAGGCCTGGTCATACAGCTTCATGACCTACAGTACAAGGGAAAGAACTTATAAGGACAAGGGCCAAAAACTCATAGAACGAAGGTTGTGTCAAGGAAAAAATCACTTGTTTTTGGAGTCTCTCAGCGTCCTCGATAATAACAGGGGCATCGAGACTGGCATCCTCCTCGACACTGGCAAAGTAATCTCTAAATAAATCATACTCCCCCCGTGAGGCCCCTGTACCGGAAGCTTCCATGTTCTGGGCATCCCGTATTTGCCCTGGTGAGAACGATGGGCCTGAGTGAAAATCGCCCATGAAATCAACCTCTATCCGGGCTTTCTCATATCCCTGAAGAGTCTCAGGACTGGAGCTTCCGAATTCTCCTACCAAGTGTTCGTTGGCACAAGTTGTATCATGTCCGACGGTTGGCCCGGAGACTGCATCTAAACCCTCCTCGAGGTCCTCCCCAATACGAGGTGGGGCCGCATCGGCCACCTCAAACTTAGCAGGCTTCTGACCAACAACCTTTGAAGCATCAGTGCTTCATCTTGCCCTATGCACCAGTGGGCGACTGTCATCATCTTCGTCTTCAGCAGGAAGACTGTCCGCAGCTGCCAAAGTTTAGATCGTAGCAACAGTCTTGGGCTTTCGAGCCTTATCTCTCTTGGGTTTCGGGGACTCTGTCGGTGCCTCCTTATTTCTTTTTTTGTCCTTGGCAGGTCTTTGGGTGTCTTCTTCACCAGGAGGAGGCGGTCTCATTGAAACGGCTTCCCCGAGGCCTGCACAAGCATAAAATATCAAACATATCGCTAAGAAATCTGCTCATAAGGAACTTGGAAGTGACAGTGGTAAGGGCGTAGCATGATTTTTATCCTTCCATCGCGTCTTGGCCAAATAATGCCAAATGCGCTTATCATACGAGGAGGTGGAATACAAGAGCTTAACCCAGCTTGGGAGGTCCATGAGTGGCCATACAATCAGAAAAGAATCAATTCGAAGAGAAAGGAATTAGTTCAAAAGGGGAAAAGGAAGGCATTCAGATGATGAAACCTGTTCAGTGTAGTGACACTGATGTCTCATATTCCACTCCTCAGTGAATGGCATCTGCTCGGCAGGGATGAGGTCCGAGGTCCTGACTCGAACAAACCGGCTCATCCACCCCTGGTATTTATCTTCATCAATACAGGAAAAGAATGCTTTGGTGGCTCGGCGATGTAGCTTGACTAGCCACCGTGGATGGAGATGAGGGTTGTACAATCTAATCAGATGATCGAGGATAAAAGACATCCCCTCGACCATGTTAGAGAAATGTCTAATCAAATAGACAATTCTCCAAAAAGAAGGATAAATTTTACCAAGCGTCACTTTATATTAACGAAACAAATCAAGGATCACCGGGTCTATCGGTGGAGAAGAAGAATCTACGAGACCTAAGATAAAAGGGTACGTATATACGCTGAGGAAACCATCTTTGTGTGTAATTATGCTTTCTTCCGATGAAGGGATTTCCACTTGCACCGCCTCCCCCCAGCGGCAATCTATCTTTACTTTCATTGCATTGGTTACTAAACTTATGTACCGAGACATGGGCTCACATCGACCCGGTACCGAAGGAGGTTTATCAATTTTGAGATCGGAGGATGTCTCTAAAGGCCCAGGAATGCACTCCTCAATAAGGGGAGGTGCTTTTTTTTTTGCTCTTAGACGAGCGTGACGAAGTAGGGGCTTCACTTTTTTGAGGGACCATTTTGGAAGTTTTGGCCATGGTTATAGCAAAGTTTCAAAGTAAGCTGATGAAAAGGTGAACACAGAAAAAGGATGAAGACAGGAAACTGTCAGCAAAGATTTGAAGATGTTGCAAAAGTTTAAAATATAGGGAGTTGAACTATTTAAAAGAGTCACTTAAAGTTTATTGGAGGAGTTGGAAGGGCGACCAATGGCGGTTTGTGGGATTTTTGAGAACCATGCTGACAAAGACCTCCGTACAACCTTTCTATCACATCATTTAATGATCTCACATGGATGACGTCATACTTGGGAAACCTCAGAGGCAAGAATCCAAGACCGTTTCTTATCATTTCATTCTAAGAAATGTGTGGACTATCTGTATACAGCCAAAATCGGAGAGTCTGATTTTGAGGCAACTGTGGCATTCTTCACCTGGCCTCGAGAAGCTCGGAGCAGAGTTCAAAGCTTGGCCCCGAGGTGCATCCCTCGATGGATCATATCGAAGGTTCTCTGTGCTCGACCTCGGGGAAGCAAAAATCAATTACCATCATGGAAAGGCGGGAAATTCCCAAGAGCACGCGGTTAGAGCTGACCAAGTCAGCAAGAATAGTAAAGGTCCGTACTAGGCCATTAAATAATTGTACCGATAGCATTACCTTGTCATAATTATACATGTACTGTGTTGGGATTCCCCCCTCCTATATAAAGAGGACCCTTGTCATTTTGTAAGGGGGGTGAACACTGAATAATATAGAACATTCTCAGCTTTCTCACCTAAGCGTGCTCAAACATTGTTTGTTTGATTTATTGCCTTCATTTATCGTGTTCATTAATTTTTCTTCATTTATTTCTCATCATTCATAATTAAATGCTATCCCAAGGTCCCTAATATCACTGTTCCTTCATCGATTATTCACCATTAAGTGTTATGTTCAGACCTCGAGGTCAAATTTCGGCCAGCTCGAGACCTAGTGTTTTGGCACATTTGGTTTGCGTATCTCATTCCCTTTATCTATACTTAGCATCTATTTCCTAACAACTCATATTGAAATAAATCACATATTTTTAGAACCAAAAAAATTAAATATAATTGTTAATACCATTTTTGAGGTAAACAAGTGTATTGGAGGAGTCGGAAGGGCGACCAATGGTGGTTTATGGGATTTTCGAGACTCGTGCTGACAAAGACCTTTGTACAACCTTTCTATCACATCATTTAAAGATCTCGCGTGGCTGACGTCATAATGGGGAAACCGAAGAGGAAAGAATCCAAGACTGTTTCTTATCATTTAATTCTAAGAAATGTGGGGACTATCTATATACGGCCAAAATCAAAGAGTCCGATTTTGAGGCCGTTGTGGCATTCCGTGCCTGGCCTCGAGAAGCTCGGAGCAGAGTTCGAAGCTTTTCCCCGAGGTGCATCCCACGATGGAGCATATCGAAGGTTCCATGTACTCGACCTCGGGGCAGCACAAATCGATGACCGTCATAGAAAGGCGGAAAATTCCCAAGGGCACGTGGTTAGAGCTGACCAAGTCTAGGAAGGTGAAAGTTTTTCAAGCAGAACATTAGCCTGAAGAATATCACACATCTCCATGCCTTCGTTCAAAACATCAACAGTCAAGTTCTCATACTCGTGAACCTGCTCCATGATTGGTTTATCATCAACCATGTTGTGAGCACGTGATTTTTACTCACCATATCATCCTATAAAATCTCGATAAATAAGTTAATTTACGAATCTTTGTTGAATTTTAGTAAATTAATTGTGAACTAATTGCATTTGCGTAGTCATAATTCATTCTTTTTATTGCATCAAGAAATTATGAATTTATTATTTGTAATTAATTGATTAAATAACAAGCGGATAATGATTATTTGATGTAATATGGTTTTGACAACTAATTACTAAAATTAATCATTTTTACCCAATAAATCATTGATTTTAATTAAGAGTATAAAATTAATGGTTTTACTCCTAATCAATCTATGATTAAATGAAATGAATTTTAGAACTATTTATTACTTTTTTAAGTAGGTTTAGTTTTAATTAAATTGATATTAATTAATTATAGGGTTGATTAGGGTGTTAATTAATTATAGGATGATAATTAGATTTAATTTGTTATAAGAGTGTTAATTAGGACCTGGGATGATTTTGCCCAGGCCCAAAATAATTAGCCCCTGCAAGCACCCAAACGGCCCAGCCTAATACACCTCCTACCCGGTCCGGCCCCAATACCCAAAATGACTCCGTTCAATTAAATCGATAGATCTCAACCGTTGATCTTTCCAGATCCAACGGTTTAGAACTCATTATCCATTAACTATATATATGTCCGAATGCACAACCCCCCTCCATTTAGCCAAAGTATTACACCCCCCCTCCTATCCGTCTCTATCCCTACCCTCTAGAGACTGACCACCAGACCACCGTAGTTCCACCCCTCCTCCGCCATGCTCAGTCGGCCGGAAATCGCCTCCGGCGGCGGAGCTTCTTCAATTGATCCCAAAATTATAGCAAATAATCTCCATAGCCTCCTTAACCCCGTCCCAATGTTGTTTTCTCCAAAAGATCACCCGTTTGTCAGGAATTTCAGACCTAAGAATCTGAAAAACCTAAATTACTCCACCGGCCGATTTAGGGACAATCAATGGGCCAGACCTTCATGAGTAAATTGCTCTTGACTAGAGCAATTGATTCATGAGGGTTTGATTCGTTTCAAGCCCCGCCGGAATCCGGCCGAGGTCCGGCAACCTTTGATTTTTCCGGCCATAAACCTTAACGGGTATCTCCCCTTCCTTTTATCTATCCTTCTATTTTATTGGAAAATCATGAACATGTTATACGCTTGAATTACTGTTCTGTTTTTTGCATCCTTGTTTAGGCTAGTTTTCTCTTTCCTTTATTTTTGTTCTGTCCCTGTTTCTCCTGCCTGTTTTACATGTTTTATTTGTTTTTCGATTAGTTTGAGCTCTGAGTACTTCACGACTACCATGTTTTAGCCTAAAGTTTAACGTTGCCTCAGATAGGTGTGGTTTTCCCTAGTTTTTTGAGTAATCTAGCATACTAATGCCCCTAACATTGATTCCTGTTGTTTTGCTAAACATGTCTAGCTATTGAGAATTTCTTCCTGACCTTCATTGTTAATTATTTATTTTTGTATGCTTTTTTGCTGAATTGAGAGGCTTGATTGATCATGTGTAGGTTTTGTTAGCTAGGTCCTTAATATAATATAAGGACTAATCAGTCACCTAGACTACCTGAAAATTAGGATAACCAAATTAACTTTAGGAACCCAACCAACTTACTAACTAACCTAAACCCTCGTTAAGACTACCTATCAAATATAGTTAACTAATGAGTTTGACTAACTAAAGTTAATAACTGACCATAACCAACTTAACCCTAGTTAGCCTAAGGGTAATTTCAGGGATCTTAGGGAGTATTTTAGGAACCTTAGTTGAATGAATCTTGGGTATAACAACCCAAGAACCTTCTAGAACTAGGAAATCATATTTTTGGGGATAAAATAGTAATTACACAAGCTGGAATTTTCTAGAATGAGGGCAGCTATCCCAAAAGATAAAGGTGACAGCTGCACCTGTACCTCCCTTCAGCCCTTTGGATAAGGAATATGCTAGACATATCCTACCCAAAATCCCCCTATATATACACACACCTTTCACTATTAAGAGGACCTTTTTTTTTACCCTTTTACCTAAAGAAAAGTAGGAAGTCACACAGGGAATACACCTGATTTTTCTCTGGTTTTCTCTTCAGTATTTTCTATTTTGGCTAAAGGTCTCCCATATTAGAATTTTCTCCATCTCTAAAAAGAAACAAACTCTTCCATAGATTCTTAAGAGCAAAGCAGTAATATCTGGTCCTCTTTGGTAGCTATTGGGTTCTTCTTCATCTGAAATTCATCTACTGGTCTTTTTCCTGGTTTCAAATGGCTCATTCTTGAGTAGAGGTTTTCTGGTTTTCCTTTGAGTGTTGTTGTCGTTGCTGTGTTGACTCTATTTCCACCTGAAATTCTAATATTTTGACTGCATTTGGTCATTATTTTGGGCTGATTTCCTTTAAAAAGAGGTATGTAACAATTCTACATTTAATGAAAGTCGTTATTTCTAGAGCTTTTCAAACATTTGTGTGCCTTTTGATATTTTGTTGTCCTTAAATAATTTGAAACGTGAATGCCTGAACTGGATGTGTATTTATGAATATTGTTGGGGATGTTCTACTGTACATGCAAAGTTTAACTCATAAGTAAGATAATCTTGCGTATAAGATGTTTGTGAATACTTGCTTAAACCTATTGAACCTTCTGTGATGTATGCAAATTCTCTAGTTTTTTTTAGTATAAGAAGATTACCTCTTTGACTTTGCATTACAAAGATAGGTCTGACTTTTTATAGTCAGATCATATCTAAGAAAACTGCATAAAGGTCCGTTCATAAAAATTTAATTTTAAACAAACAATTTTTTAATGTAAAACTCACTGAAACCTATTCAGTGTTCATTTCTTCTGTTGGAATTTCGGGTGTAAATCTGAACATAAAACATGTGTATGGATAAGATTGCATGTTTCTGGAATCAGTGGATTTTGAACCTAACCCTCTTCATGGTAAGGTTCATTCCATGAGAATGCACAAAGGTCATATTGCCCTCTTGGTTTTTCATAAAAGCTCAAACAGAAGCGTGGCTATTCTCAAGAGAAACAAGCTGAAGAAGGGGAGAATCAGTAGCTTAGAAACCAGTCTTATTATCATGTTTACCTTGATACGATTTTTTTAGACAATGTAATTTATTTTCAGATTTGTTGTAATATAAGACTAGACTTTACACCTATAATTTCAGGAAAATGTATGTATCTAATTTCAGAGTTTGAACTAGACTCGAATAGACGTCTCTAGACAGCTTAAGTAGACCAAACTATCGATAATGGCGATACATACATAAAGCAGTCTGAACAATGATAAAAAAATTTATTTTTGTTTTGTTGTTTACTTATTTGGCTGTGAATATGACTTGAAAGGATAGTCTGGTTGCTAGTATCTTGTAAATTAAAATCGTCTGTGGCACTAACTCACACACGAGATGGCTAAAAGGCTTGAAATTCATAAGGGAACCTGGGATTTGAAATAGAAAAACAAATAAAAGAAGAGTTAGGAAGCTAATTCTTCTCTATTGTAGTATTTTTGTTTCAATAGTTTATGGGGTCCAGTTTGTTTGAGAGCTGAAATGAAAGTTGTCGAGGTTCTTCTGCTAATTTCACTATCATCGTTCAAGTTGTTTCAGTCCTTGGGTATACATGACTTCCCGAATTTTATATTTGCTCGTATGAATAATAAAAAATGAATTCAAGGTGTATTCATGTTGTATCTGAATTCTACCTGTTAGCATGTTGGGTTATGGTAATTGGTAAATGATAAGTCTATTGGATGCTAGATTAAGTGAAATTGATTGGTCTAAATTTTATATCAAAATCTGGAATTATCATCTTAAGTAGAAATTTATGTGATTTTGCTATTATAAAATGTTCACGTGTTCTTTTTTTTTTTTTGAAATCGCAAATGAGATGTCATCTTAGTCTCATAAATTGACTTAGTCTCATTAAATAATTACAATTTTCCTGTTTCTTATGAATTAGTTCGTCCGATCGCCTCTCATCTAGTCAAGTGAGTAGAATCTGCCAATGAACCCAATGGCTAATCTTACAAGGGACCTACCATATTCATAACCATATGAAGCCTACACTCGGGAGTGGCAACTCATGCCCCCGACCTTCAACTCTAAACAATTAATAAAAACACACATAGTAATCACGGGTGCATTTCATGTGACGTGATTGCCATGTGTTCAAAAAATAACCAGTGTACGTCATCGTAAATTGTCCAAGATAAATCCATAAACGTCCTAATTGGTCTTAAAACTAAAATTTTCCTTCAAATAGAAAACATAAAGAATAATCAAACATCGCCTCAAATAGGCACTATAAAATCGTCATGACCATAGTCTTGACTATGTAATCTACACTCGGGTGCGGCAACTCATGTCCCCGTCTTCAACTTCAAATTATAATGAAAATTACATTGTAATTTCCGGGTGCATTTCATGTGGCGTAGTTATAATATGTCCAAAAACAAACAAGTGCACGCCATCGTGACTTGTTTCAAGATAATTTCATAAATATTTATAAGCGGTTTAAAAAGGCTAAATGCACAATAGGCTAAAACACGTAAACAATCAGATAATATAGGCCAAATATTAATAGTAAGCGACCGTGCTAGAACCACGAAACTCGGGAATGCCTAACACCTTCTCCCGGGTTAACAGAATTTCTTACTCGGATTTCTGGTCGCAGACAAATTAAAATAGATTCAAAATTTCCTTGGTTTGGGGTTTTAAAATAAAACGGTGTCCCGGAGCATCGTCAAAAATTCGGGTGGCGACTCTGAAAACTAAAATAAATCCCGAGTGAGAGTGAGAGATATGTATTTGAAATCCCGAAACTCTGTCTAAAAGGTAGGAAATAAATGAATATTCTCAAAAGTCATATTTCTCGGTTCCGTCACAACTGGAAGAACTACGCAGGTCTGATTCTCACCGGATGTGAGATGCGTAGGCAAACCTCATCGGCCCCGACCCCAATTTTCAAAAATTCAAAAATATTTTCTTTAAGTCCTCCCCAATAATATTAAAAAAGAAGATCCCCAAAAAAAAAGAAGATATTTTCGAGTATTTTCTTAGGAAATTTCAAACAAATTAAAAATAAAAGAAAAATAATTATTTTAGAACCCAAAAATACTTTTCATCCGAAAAAGAAAAAAGACAATTAAATCAAAATCTCAAAAACTATTTTCTACCTTTGTATTTTCCAAAATTGTAAAAAAAAAATTAAAATTAAAAAAAATGTTTCCTTTATTTCCTTCTATGGAAAGTATTCCTTTGAGACTCAATTTGCAAAAATTCAAAAATATTTTTCTTTAAATCCATCCTTAGAAAATCCCAAACAAAATAAGAAAAAAGAAAAGAATTTTAAACCCAAAATAAAAAGAATACTTTCCTTCTTTCCAAAGTCTTTCATAAGTTAAAATTTATTTTTAAAAAATAAAGGGAAATAAAAATCAATAAATACTCAAAATCAAACATATCCTTCAGAAATAATAATCAGAAAATAAAAATTCAAAAAAATAAAATCTTTGTCTTTCTTTAGAAATCCCTCTTTTGAAAATGTAGAGGCAACATTCGAAGTCCAAAAATATTTTCTTAAAAAAAAAGAAGAAGATGACAAAAGATGAAATCCAACAAAAATATTTTCTTCTTACTTTTGAAATTCTCAAAGTTCAACACAATAGAAAAAAAATAATTTTTAGAGGTCTTTCATTCAAAAAAAATAATATCCCTGAGTTTTTAAGAAAAAAAAGAGTTAGCTTATTTGCTCCATTCTCAATCTTCCCGAACTACGCAAAATCTGATTCATGCGGCATCATGATACGTAGGCAACCCCCATAAGATTCGATCATAGCCATAAAAAATTTAAAAAAAAAAGTGAGAGAAAAAGAAAGTGAAAAAAGAGAGGATAAAAAGAGAGTGACAAAAAATAACAAAGAAAAATAAAGTGCGAAAATAACAAAAAGAAAAAGAGAAAGAAATCGAGATATAAAAAAAAGGGAGAGACAAAAATAGAAAGGGACATTTAAAGGCCGGGATGAAACACCAACTGTTCAAAAACATAGTAGAAGCGTTTAACTGTTAGGTGCATTGCATCCCAACATGTGATTTCCTATATGTTAAATGTATCAAAACTAACAAGGTTGTTTAGTGTGCAAATTAGCCAGGTTTAGGTGGTTGGTTTTGCTGGTAGTCTGACTTCTCGTCCTTCACAACTTCCAAAGGCAAAGATGGCCTCCGCAAGCAATCTACCAATCATCGGTCCTGAGGATAGCCCGGCATCGGCTATTCCGCAGCCTGAATCAGCAACTGTTGAAGAAAATAGAATGTTGCATCGCCACATATTGGAAATGTGGGACGCCTGGTCAAATGGTAGGGAACCACCAAGTGTGATCCCTGGTTTCCCTGAGTTGATCCCAAGTTCAGATAAATTTCCCAACGTCCTTGTGCCCAACTCACTCTTCCCATGTGGCCACCCTCTAATGCCGCCTAATGGACCCAGAATGCCTTCTATGGATCACGCCCTGGCATCGGATTCAAGGGCACCGCCAGCAATGTTCGATGCACCACCAATCTTCACCACGACACATCCAACAGTGCCCAGGCCAAACTCATTCCCTCAGCACCCGCAATATGAGTCTCCCATGGGTCAAGAAAAAACAACGAGAAATCCCGAGCAGGAAGAAATGGTTCGGAAGATCAGAAGCCTAGAGCAAAGCTTAAAGAACATACATGGTTTGAGTGGTTAAAAGAGTGTCCTCTATTCCGATTTATGCATGTTCCCACATGTTCACCTGCCGGTTGGTTTCAAAACGCCAAAGTTTGAAAAATATGACGGGCAGGGAGACCCGATGGCTCACTTGAAACGATATTGTAACCAGCTGAGGGGTGCTGGTGGAAAAGAGGAGTTTCTAATGGCCTACTTTGGAGAAAGCCTCACCAGAATCGCTGCTGAATGGTATATGGATAAAGAAGTTACCCATTGGCATGTGTGGGACGGTTTGGCCTGAGACTTTGTGCGCCAGTTCCAATATAATGTCGACATCGCTCCCAACAGGAATTCTTTGTCTAATTTGAAAAAGAAAATCGCGGAAAGCTTTCACGAATATGTTGTCAAATGGCGTGAGCAAGCTGCCCGGGTAAAACCTCCAATGGACGAAGCAGAGATGGTTACAGTCTTCCTACAGCCCAAGAGGCGGATACTTCCAGAATATGATCTCTGCTATGGGCAGACCGTTCGCTGAAGCTATCAAAATTGGGGAGATGGTCGAAAGAGGTTTAGAAATAGGCCGAATTTTGAGTCAAGCTGCTTTTAAGGCTACATCAGAGGCAGTTCAGAATGGTTCGGAGGGTTTGATGAACAGAAACGAGATAGAAGAGGGAGCTATGATGGCTTGGAGCTTGGAGGGGGCCCACAGGACATTCAACCAATAATATATGCTTCCTAAAATCCCAGAACACTATTACCCCTATCAAGATGATGCTGCATATGCCGTGACACCGCCTCCCTGTGCGGTGATGAACACACAACCTTACATACAACCACAAAATTATACCCAAAACCGAGCTCCACTTCCCAGAAATGCCAAATCTTTACCAAGCTCTATATAATCCCCAATCAAATGTTTCCCAATACAATCCTCACCCAAGAGAGCTTTCAAAAAGAATCAGTTCACCCTTATTGGTGAATCCTATTCTAGCTTGCTCCAAAAGATGGTCAGGATAGGTCTGTTGCAGCCAGTGGCCCCAAACCGACCGAACCTCGAGTCCCCCTCGCACTGCGCTGATGCTAAATGTGAATACCACTCTAGAGCCGTGGGATATGACACAGAAGATTGTTGGACTCTCAAAAGAGCAGTGGAAGATCTCATCGAGGTCCAGGCGATAGTGCTTAGGGATGAAGATGACCCCAATATGATGAACAATCCCATGCCTACTCACACTGGGCCGGTGGTCGGAATGATTTGTGAAGATGAAGAATTTGATCCGGCACTGAAGGCCATTGCAGCCATTTCCGATACAGAAGAAAAGCCAAAAACGGCCGCCAAGCCTGAAAGTTCCCCCATCAGATGGGAGTCTCGGTAGCCAGTCTTGCTATCCTTTCTGGGTCCGGATTATCCCAAGGTGTGATCCAAATTTTTTACTTTATTGTCTTACTTTCCAATGTAAACCCTTCTATCTTTTAAAAAAAATAAAAATCATCAAAATAAAAAAAAATAAAAAAATAAAATGGAATTAATATTTCATTTTCCAAGAATGTCTCTTTTCTTAATCTTATCTCTATCTTACTCTACTTTCAGTTCTATTTAAATGCAGATTTCAATAACATGACATGTTTGCGGAATTCATGCCCAGATCCTAAAACGCTGTCAGACTTCGAAATGATGAGTCAAGAATCAGAATGCAAATGAAGTTAAACTAAGGAAATAAAACAATGAATCGGGACAACCAAAGGAAAATTGTTTCAGATTGGAAATATCCATACATTACTACAAGAGTACTGCCAAATATCCATACATTACTACAAGAGTACTGCCGAAAGAGTGCGTTTGTACTTGGGGTACATCGAAGGAAATGTCCCTGAAACAACTGTCAACGCAGGTGCAGTCAAAAGATCCTAAAACGCTACCGGACTTCGAAATAATGCAAATGAAGCTAGGTCAAGGGAATG
This sequence comes from Nicotiana paniculata, assembly GCA_005239505.1. Lineage (NCBI taxonomy): Eukaryota > Viridiplantae > Streptophyta > Magnoliopsida > Solanales > Solanaceae > Nicotiana > Nicotiana paniculata. The sequence goes on along the minus strand of ML332980.1, from coordinate 12,509 downwards.
AAATAATGAATCAGAACAGCCAAAAGAAAATTGGTTCAGATAGAAAAGGTCCATGCATTGCAGCCAGAGTACTGCCAAAAGAGTGCGTTGTACTTGGGGCTCGAAGAAAATGTCCCTAAAACAAACTGTCAACGCAGGTGCAGTCAAAAGGTATTATGTTTGATCCTCCATATATTTTCAAATGTTCTCCGGTTGGGATGACGAAGGCTTTCATTCTCGCTACCCAAACATCATTAACCCTTTTGCATACCCTTTGAGCTGGTTACTCTTCTTTGATTACCCTCTTTGGAACCCGAAAGTGTTATTGCAAAACAAAAAAAACAAAAAAAAGAAAGAAAGAAAATTGATTGATTGAAAAATGAAAAAAAAAAAAGAGGAAAAAGAAGCGAAAAAAATGATGATGAAATGCAAAAGAAAAAGAAAAAAAAAGACAGAACAAAGAAATTAAAAGAAAGAGAAAAAAAACAAAACAGAAAAAAAATTAAAAAAAAAATCCAAAACAAAAATAAAATGTTTCCCTGAACTACGTTCGACTTGATTCCGAAAGGATACATAGGCAGCCTCTCCCTAGGGTTCAGTCACACCAAAATAAAAATCCACATTTCCCCAAGAGTTTAAGCTTGGTCAAGTGTTAAGATTCGGCGATGTGTCGTCTTAAAGGTTCCAAGGTTGTAATTCAACACAAATTCTTTTCATCAAAAAACCATGTTCAAGTCCTTCCGATCAATCGGCAAAAATGTCCAAAATTGGAGGATACAGTTGTTTAGATCCAAATACAAGCAAATGAGGGGAAATTAAAATGAGAGAGTCTCATTGGTGAAAACCTACACGGGCACCGTGAGGCGACGGTAAGCAGAGAAATTAAAAATGAGAGAGTCTTATTAGTGAAGACTCGCAAAGAGCACTACAAGGCGATGGTGAGAAGAGAAATGAGAGAGGTTAGTTGATGAAAACCCGCAAAGGGCGCCACCAAACGAAAAGGATAATGGGTCACTGACATGGACGCAGTCCGGGGCAAGGTATCTCAATCTCGAGGTAATAGTTGTGATGAATTTCTGAGAGTCGGACGGTTTACAAGGATCAGGCATCCAGTCCAAAGGGCATGTCATGTTCATTGAAGTCCTCATGCACTCCAGATAAGTCCATCTTTCCTTTCCCCAAAAGGGGCACCTTTTGTTTAAATTCATTGTCCATTATGTCGTTTATTTTTCTTTTGAATCCCTTTCGGTCTAACTCTATTTATGAAATAAGACAAAGAAAGGATGGCAAAACTGATTTACAAGGTTCTCATTTGACGCGAGCCAACATACAAAGGGCACCAAGCTTCGTCAGGGGCATCGAGTCGATCTCGACTGGCCGTAGCGGCCGAGGTTTCAAACTCAAAACCTTGAAAGGAGAAAATCAAATTGAAGTGCCTATAAAGGCGAATGAAGTTGGAAGGTTGAACCCCGCGTGGATAACCATCTTGGCAAGGTTTGAAAAGCCGAAGTATCCAAGTGACCTAAAGTTACAGTTGGAAGAAAAGACAGAAGTGAAAGGCCAATAAAGACGAAATAAAGTTGGAAAGGTTAAGTCCCACACGACTAACCGTTGCAGAAGAATTTGAGGGGCCAACCCCCCCCCCCCCTGATACTCTGATAATACAAAAGAAAAAGCAACTGAAAATCCTACAAAGGAAAAATAAAATGTTGGGTCTCACGTGACCGATCGCCATGGTGAAGTTTGGGAAGCGAAGGTCCCCCAGAATTATAGATGAAACCCAATCCCCAGCAAGGAAGCAAGTGATTGAGATCTTCATCAAAAGAACTGAGATCAAGTAGTTGAAATAATCAAGGCCGCAAAACCAACCACTGTTTCAAACTAACAAATTGTTCTTTATTTGAAAATAGGAAACAGGTGCAAAAGCAACCATGCAAAAAGAAAGTGCAACTAAAAGGAATTGCGCAAGAGCTAGAAGAAGCTCTGCAACATTGACTCCACAGAAAGGGAAGTTTCCTCCAAAAAATCTTTTCCCGCATGCCTAAAATAAATAAAAAATAAGAAAGAAATATAAAAGAGAAAAAAAAGAAAAAAAAAAAGAGAGAGAAGAATTGAAGTTGAAAATGACTCAAAGTAGTATGGGACCCCAATCCCCAACTACACCTTTTTCCGACATGGGCGTACACGCTCCCTAGTCGATGCCAATTAAGGGTATACATTCCCTAATTGATGATTTCTTTTCACATTAAGGGTATACATTCCCTAATTGATGTTTTGCTTTTCCAATTAAGGGAATACATTCCCTAATTGATGTTTTGCTTTTCCAGATAAGGGTATACATTCTCTAACTGATGTTTTCTTTTCCAATTAAGAGTATACAGTCCCTAATTGATTTTGTTTTTCCGACATGGGTGTACACACTCCCATAGTCGATGCCGATCAAGGGTATACACTCCCTGGTTGATGCTTTCTCTTCCAATCAAGGGTAAACACTCCCTGGTTGATTTTCTTTTCCTGACTAAGGTATACACTCCCGTAGTCGATGCCAATCAAGGGTATACACTCCCTGATTGATGCTTTCTTTTCCAATCAAGGGTATACACTCCCTGGTTGATTTTCTTTTCCCGACGCAGGGTATACACTCCCATAGTCGATGCCAATCAAGGGTATACACTCCCTGGTTGATGTTTTCTATTCCTATCAAGGGTATAAACTCCCTGGTTGATGATTTCTCTTCCAATCAAGGGTATACACTCCCTAGTTAATTTTCTTTTCCCGGCGAAGGGTATATACTCCCGTAGTCGATGCCAATCAACGGTATACACTCCCTAGTTGATGTTTTCTTTTCCAATCAAGAGTATACATTCCCTGGGTGATGTTTTCTTTTCCAATCAAGGGTATACACTCCCTGGTTGATGTTTTCTATTCCAATCAAGGGTATACACTCCCTGGTTGATGATTTCTCTTCCAATTAAGGGTATACACTCCCTGGTTGATGATTTCTCTTCCAATTAAGGGTATACACTCCTTGGTTGATTTTCTTTTCCCGATGCAGGGTATACACTCTCGTAGTTGATGCCAATCAAGGGTATACACTCCCTGGTTGATGCTTTCTTTTCCAAACAAGGGTATACACTCCCTGGTTGATGTTTTCTATTCCAATCAAGGGTATACACTCCCTGGTTGATGATTTCTCTTCCAATTAAGGGTATACACTCCTTGGTTGATTTTCTTTTCCTGATGCAGGGTATACACTCTCTTAGTTGATGCCAATCAAGGGTATATACTCCCTAGTTGATGTTTTCTTTTCCAATCAAGGGTATACACTCCCTAGTTGATGTTTTCTTTTCCAATCAAGGGTATACATACCCTGGTTGATGTTTTCTTTTCCAATCAAGGGTATACAATCCCTGGTTGATGCTTTCTCTTCGAATCAAGGGTATACACTCCCTGGTTGATTTTCTTTCCCGACACAGGGTATACACTCCCGTAGTCGATACCAATCAAGGGTATACACTCCCTAGTTGATGATTTCTTTTCCAATCAAGGGTATACACTCCTTGGTTGACGTTTTCTATTCCAATCAAGGGTATACACTCCCTGGTTGATGATTTCTATTCCAATTAAGGGTATACACTCCCTGGTTGATTTTCTTTTCCCGACGCAGGGTATACACTCCCGTAGTCGATGCCAATCAAGGGTATACACTCCCGTAGTCGATGTTTTCTATTCCAATCAAGGGGATACACTCCCTGGTTGATGATTTCTCTTCCAATCAAGGGTATACTCTCACTAGTTAATTTTCTTTTCCCAACGCAGGGTATACACTCCCGTAGTCGATGCCAATCAAGGGTATACACTCCCTAGTTGATGTTTTCTTTTCCAATCAAGAGTATACATTCCCTGGTTGATGTTTTCTCTTCCAATCAAGGGTATACACTCCCTCGTTGATTTTCTTTTCCCGACACAGGGTATACACTCCAGTAGTCGATGCCAAACAAGGGTATACACTCCCTGGTTGATGCTTTCTTTTCCAATCAAGGGTATACAATCCCTGGTTGATGTTTTCTATTCCAATCAAGGGTATACACACCCTGGTTGATGATTTCTCTTCCAATCAAGGGTATACACTCCCTGGTTGATGCTTTCTTTTCCAATCAAGGGTATACAATCCCTGGTTGATGTTTTCTATTCCAATCAAGGGTATACACACCCTGGTTGATGATTTCTCTTCCAATTAAGCGTATACAATCCTTGGTTGATTTTCTTTTCCCGACGCAGGGTATACACTCTCGTAGTCGATGCCAATCAAGGGTATATACTCCCTGGTTGATGTTTTGTTTTCCAATCAAGGGTATACACTCCCTAGTTGATGTTTTCTTTTCCAATCAAGTGTATACACACCCTGGTTTACGTTTTCTTTTCCAATCAAGGGTATACAATCTCTGGTTGATGCTTTCTCTTCCAATCAAGGATATACACTCCCTGGTTGATTTTCTTTTCATGGCACAGGGTATACACTCCCGTAGTCGATGCCAATCAAGGGTATACACTCCCTAGTTGATGATTTATTTTCCAATCAAGGGTATACACTCCCTGGTTGACGTTTTCTATTCCAATCAAGGGTATACACTCCCTGGTTGATGATTTCTCTTCGAATCAAGGGTATAAACTCCTTGGTTGATTTTCTTTTCCCGACGTAGGGTATACACTCCCGTAGTCAATGCCAATCAAGGGCATATACTCCCTGGTTGATGTTTTCTTTTCCAATCAAGGGTATACACTCCCTGGTTGATTTTCTTTTCCCGACGCAGGGTATACACTCCCGTCGTCGATGCCAATCAAGGGTATACACTCCCTTGTTGATTCTTTCTTTTCCAATCAAGGGTATACACTCCTTGGTTGATGTTTTCTATTCCAATCAAGGGTATACACTCCCTGGTTGATGATTTCTCTTCCAATCAAGCGTATACACTCCTTGGTTGATTTTCTTTTTTCGACACAGGTTATATACTCCCATAGTCGATGCCAATCAAGGGTATATACTCCCTGGTTGATGTTTTCTTTTCCAATCAAGGGTATACACTCCCTGATTAATGTTTTCTTTTCCAATCAAGGGTATACACACCCTGGTTGAGGTTTTATTTTCCAATAAAGGGTATACACTCCCTGGTTGATGCTTTCCCTTCCAATCAAGGGTATACACTCCCTGGTTGATTTTCTTTTCCCGACGTAGGCTATACACTCATGTAGTCGATGCCAATCAATGGTATACACTCCCTGGTTGATGCTTTCTTTTCCAATCAAGGTTATACACTCCCTGGTTGATTTTTTCTTTTCCAATCAAGGGTATATACTCACTGGTTGATGCTTTCTCTTCCAATCAAGGATATACACTCCTTGGTTGATTTTCTTTTTCCGACACAGGGTATACACTCTCGTAGTCGATGCCAATCCAGGTTATACACTCCCTGGTTGATGCTTTCTCCTCCAATCAAGTGTATACACTCCCTGGTTGGTTTCTTTTCCAATCAAGGGTATACACTCCCTAGTTGATGATTTATTTTCCAATCAAGGGTATACACTTCCTGGTTGATTTCTTTTCCAACTTAAGGTACACAATCCCTAGTTGATTTTATTTTACAACATAGGGCCCCCAACCCCTAGTTGATCTTGCTTTGAGATATGGAGTATCCACTCCCTAGTCTGCAGTAACTCCAGGTGCGCCAGCCCCGACTTTTCATTGCTTTCAATAATGAAGAAGCATAGAGTTTGTTACAATAACTGACAAAATTTTCCTAGTGAAAACTGGGGTAGAAAATTCCGTTCGTTTGTTTTGATTTTTGTGTAGATTACGTTTCTAGGACATTGGAACCCGAGACGACCAAAAGAAGAAGTTTCCATCAAAAAAATAACAAAACAAAAAGAGGAAATAGAAGATTGAATCCAAAAGTGCACAAACGGGGAGATGTGGACTATTCAGGACAAGATTAAAGTCATCTGTCCAGTATATCCTGCTTTGATCCGAGGAACGATAAGACAAAACCAGCACCTGCAACTAACAAGCATCAGGATCCAGGCCAGAGTCAGCAAAAGATCAAGACTCAAGACCAAGTCCTATATAGGAATTTTGTAATTTAGCAGCTGATAGATTTAGTTAGTCCTTCGTCTTGTTCTTGGGTGTAATAAGGAGATCAGCAGCAGTAACAACAGCAACACAGTGAAACCACAGTTACTTGGTAGTCCCAGCTACCAAAACCTCTAGAACTACACTGACATGATTCCTTTATAGCCAAGGATATGTAGGAAACCTTTGAAGCAGGGTTCGGTCAAGCTTTTCCTAAACGCTTCACAATGGAACATATGAACGAGTAAAGGTCGTTTATTGCCGCTCACTTCGTCTTTACCCAAAAACTCTTCATGTTTCCGAGCAAAGAGGGGCAGCTGTGAGCACGTGATTTTTACTCACCATATCATCCTATAAAAATATCGATAAATAAATTAATTTATGATTTTTTGTTAAATTTTAGTACATTAATTGTGAACTGTTTGCATTTGCGTAATCATAATTCATTCCTTTATTACATCAAGAAATTATGAATTTATTATTTGTAATTAATTGATTAAATAACAAGCGAATAACGATTATTTGATGTAATATGGTTTTGACAACTAATTACTAAAATTAATCAGTTTTACCCAATAAATCACTGATTTTAATTAAGAGTATAAAATTAATGGTTTTACTCCTAATCAATCTATGATTAAATGAAATAAATTTTAGAACTATTTATTACTTTTTTAAGTAGGTTTGGTTTTAATAAAATTGAGATTAATTAATTATAGGATTAACTAGGGTGTTAATTAATTATAGGATGATAATTAGATTTAATTTGTTATAAGAGTATTAATTAGGACCTGGGCTGATTTTTCCCAGGCCCAAAATAGTTATCCCCTGCAAGCACCCAAACGACCCAGCCCAATACATCTTCCACCCGGTCCGACCCCAATACCCAAAACGACTCCGTTCAATTAAATCGAAAGATCTCAACCGTTGATCTTTCCAGATCCAACGATTGAGAAATCATTATCCATTAACTATATATATGTCTGAACGCACACACCCCCTCCCTCCTATCCGTCTCTATACCTCCCTTCTAGAGATTGACCACCGGACCACCGTAGTTCCACCCCTCCTCCGCCGTGCTCCGTCGCTCGGAAATCGCCTCCGGTGGTGGAGCTTCTCCAATTGACCCCAAAATTATACCAAATAATCTCCATAGCCTCCTTAACCCCGTCCCAACCTTTTTTTTCTCCAAAAGTTCACCCGTTTGTCAGGAATTTCAGATCTAAGAATCTGAAAAACCTAAATTACTCCACCGGCCGATTTAGGGACAATCAATGGGCCAGACCTTCATGAGTAAATTGCTCTTGACTAGAGCAATTGATTCATGAGGGTTTGATTCGTTTCAAGCCCCGCCGGAATCCGGCCGAGGTCCGGCAACCTTTGATTTTTCCGGCCAAAAACCTTAACGGGTATCTCCCCTTCCTTTTATCTATCCTTCTATTTTATTGGAAAATCATGAACATGTTATACGCTTGAATTACTGTTCTGTTTTTTGCATCCTTGTTTAGGCTAGTTTTCTCTTTCCTTTATTTTTGTTCTGTCCCTGTTTCTCCTGCCTGTTTTACATATTTTATTTGTTTTTCTATTAGTCTGAGCTCTGAGTACTTCACGACTACCATGTTTTAGCCTATGGTTTAACGCTGCCTCGGATAGGTGTGGTTTTCCCTAATATTTTGAGTAATCTAGTATACTAATGTCCCTATGATTGATTCCTGTTGTTTTCGTAAACATGTCTAGCTATTGAGAATTTCTTCCTGACCTTCATTGTTAATTGTTTATTTTTGTATGCTTTTTGCTGAATTGTGAGGCTTGATTGATCATGTGTAGGTTTTGTTAGCTAGGTCTTTAACATAATATGAGGACTAATCAGACACCTAGACTACCTGAAAATTAGGATAACCAAATTAACTTTAGGAATCCAACCAACTTACTACTAACCTAATCCCTGGTTAGGATACCTATCAACTATAGTTAACTAATGAGTTTAACTAACTAAAGTTAATAACTGACTATAACCAACTTAACCCTAGTTAGCCTAATGGTAATTTCAGGGATCTTAGGGGGTATTTTAGGAACCTTAGTTGAAGGAATCTTGGGTATAAAAACCCAAGAACCTTCTAGAACTAGGAAATCAGATTTTTAGGGATAGAATAGTAATTACACAGGTTGGAATTTTCTAGAATGAGGGCAACTGTCCCAAAAGATAAAGGTGACAGCTGCACCTGTACCTCCCTTCAGCCCTTTGGATAAGGAATATTATAGGCATATCCTACCCAAAATCCCCCTATATATACACACACCTTCCACTATTAGGAGGGCCTTTTTTTACCCTTTTGCCTAAGGAAAAGTAGGAAGTCATACAGGGAATACACCTGATTTTTCTCTGGTCTTCTCTTCAGTATTTTCTATTTTGGCTAAAGGGCTCCCATATTAGAAGTTTCTCCATATCTAAAAAGAAACAAACTCTTCCCTATATTCTTAAGTGCAAAGCAGTAATATCTGGTCCTCTTTGGTAGCTATTGAGTTCTTCTTCATCTGAAATTCATCTACTAGTCTTTTTCCTGGTTTCAAATGGCTCATTCTTGAGTAGAGGTTTCCTGGTTTTCTTTTGAGTGTTGTTGTTGTTGCTGTGTTGACTCCATTTCCACCTAAAATTCTAATATTTTGACTGTATTTGGTCATTCTTTTGGGCTGATTTCCTTTAAAAAGAGGTATGTAACAATGCTACATTTAATGAAAGTCGTTATTTCTGGAGCTTTTCAAACATGTGTGTGCCTTTTGATATTCTTTTATCCTTGGGTAATTTGAAACGTGAATGCCTGAACTGGATGTGTATTTATTAATATTGTTTGGGGATGTTCTACTATACATGCAAAGTTTAACTCATTAGTAAGACAATCTTGCGTATAAGATGTTTGTGAATACTTGTTTAAACCTATTGGACCTTCTGTGATGTATGCAAATTCTACATTTTTTTTAGTGTAAGAAGATTACCTCTTTGACTTTGCATTACAAAGATAGGTCTGACTTTTTATAGTCAGATCAAATCTAAGAAAACTGCATAAAGGTCCGTCCGTAAAAACTTAATTTAAACGAAATTTTTAGATGTAAAACTCACTGAAACCTATTAAGTGTTCATATCGTCTGTTGGAATTTCGGGTGTAAATCTGAACCTAAAACATGTGTATGGATAAGCTTGCATGTTTCTGGCATCATTGGATGTTGAACCTAACCCTCTTCATGGTAAGGTTCATTCCATGATAATGCACAAAGGTCATATTGCCCTCTTGGTTGTCATAAAATCTCAAACGGAAGCGTGGTTATTCTCAAGCGAAACAAGGTGAAGAAGGGGAGAATCGGTAGCTTAGAAACCAGTCTTATTATCCTAAATACCTTCATAGGATTTTTTTAGACAATGTAATTTATTTTCAGATTTGTTGTAATATAAGACTGGATTTTACACCTATAATTTCAGGAAAATGTATTCATCTAATTTCAGATTTCGAACTAGACGCGAATAGACGTCTCTAGACAGATTAAGTAGACCAAACTATCGATAATGGCAATTCATACATAAAGCAGTCTGAACAATGATAAAAAAATTTATTTTTGGTTTGATGTTTACTTAATTGGCTATTGCGCGCAATGAATATGACTTGCAAGGATAGTCTGGTTGCTAGTCTCTTGTAAATTAGAATTTTCCTTGGCACTAACTCACACACGAGATGGCTAAAAGGCTTGAAATTCATAAGGGAACCTGGGATTTAAATAGAAAAACAAATAAAAGAAGAGTTAGGAAGCTGATTCTTCTCTATTATAGTATTTTTGTTTCAATAGTTTCTGGGATCCAGTTTGTTTGAGAGCTGAAATGAAAGTTGTCGAGGTTCTTCTGCTAATTTCACTATCATCGTTCAAGCTGTTTCAGTCCTTGGGTATACATGACTTCCCGAATTTTATATTTGCTCGTATGAATAATAAAAAATAAATTCAAGGTGTATTCATGTTGTATTTGTATTCTACTTGTTAGCATGTTGTGTTATGGTAATTGGTAATGATAAGTCTATTGAATGCTAGATTAAGTTAAATTGATTGGTCTAAATTTTATATCAAAATCTGGAATTATCATCTTAAGTAGAAATTTATGTGATTTTGCTATTATAAAATGTTCACGAGTTCTTTTTTTTTTGGAAATCGCAAATGAGATGTCATCTTAGTCTCATAAATTGACTTAGTCTCATCAAATAATTACAATTGTCGTTTCTTATGAATTAGTTCGTCCGATTGCCTCTCATCTTGTCAAGTGAGTAGAATCTGCCAATGAACCCAATGGCTAATCTTACAAGGGACCTACCATAGTCATAACCATATGAAACCTACACTCGGGAGTGGAAACTCATGCCCCCGACCTTCAACTCTAAACAATTAATAAAAACGCATATAGTAATCACGGGTGCATTTCATGTGACGTGATTGCCATGTGTTCAAAAACAACAAGTGTACGTCATCGTAACTTGTCCAAGCTAAATCCATAAACGTCCTAATTGGTCTTAAAACTAAAATGTTCCTTCAAATAGAAAACATAAAGAATAATCAAACATCGCCTCAAAAAGGCACTATAAAACCGTCATGACGATAGTCTTGACTATGTAATCTACACTCGGGTGCGGCAACTCATGTCCCCGTCTTCAACTTGAAATTATAATAAAAATTAACATATTGTAATTGCGGGTGCATTTCATGTGGTGTAGTTATAATATGTCCAAAAACAAACAAGTGCACGCCATCGTGACTTGTTTCAAGATAATTTCATAAATATTTATAAGCAGTTTAAAAAGTCTAAATGCACAATTGGCTAAAACACGTAAACAATCAGATAATATATGCCCAATATTAATAGTAATTGATCGTGCTAGAACCACGGAACTCGAGAATGCCTAACACCTTCCTCCGGGTTAACAGAATTCCTTACTCGGATTTCTGGTCGCAGACAACTTAAAACAGAGTCAAAATTTCCTCGAGTTGGGATTTTAAAATAAAACGGTGTCCCGGAGCATCGTCAAAAATTCGGGTGGCGACTCTGAAAGCTAAAATAAATCCCAAATCTGAATAATGTCACTTAAAGTTGAAAAACTCCCTTATTACCCTTCATTAATCCGGGGGTGGAAAAAGGAGGTGTGACACATGCTAAACTCAATCCACTTTCTAACCACATACTTCATTTTTCCCGCATCATTTGCACCATATTTCTTCTCCAAACTATCCCATATAACTTTAGCAGATTTATAATTTGTAAACAAATCAAAGGGAAGGTTAATGTATCACATGTATATTAATGTATACCTATGTGTGTGATACATGTGTTCCAAAAGAAATTTCTAAACTCGATCTTAACTACAAATTTTGATACCAAATCAGTCTAAATCACTTTCAATCTTCCTCAAAATTTATATATTGACTCATCTATTTTTTTTCAATGAATTTCAACCATACTACAAAAAAGGTCCTTTTTGCTTATTTTTTTAGAATCTTGTATATATATATATATATATATATATATATATATATATATATATATATATATATATATATATATATATATATGTATTTCATCATCTAGTTTGCTACCTCATCCTTGAAATTTTCTTTCCGTCTTGCATCTAATATTGTTGATCACGCTTAGAAATATGGAAGGAGATCTTTGCGTGTGATTCTTCAAGAGAAAGAATCTTTTTTATTTGAGTTTTTAATTTTTATATGAGCTTAGCTATATTTGGTAAGTTTATGATTAATGATTAGAGATTGGTAAGTTAGAACTTATTTGAGATATTTATGTGAGATTCCCATTATTTTTTGACGTGTTCATTGCTGAAGACTTACAACTTCAAGCACAATTATCATTTCTGCAAAATAGGCATTATCTAAATATTAAGAACACAACTATTAGATACACACTTATACAAAATCAGACATATTTAAAATATAAGTACAATTCCTATGCAAAATTATTTAGACTATATAACAGTGTACACATTAATACATATTTGAAAAAAAGATACATATAATACATGTAAAAGTTCATAGTCATATTTTATAGGAAAATCATCAGTTATGTCACCCCACAATTAAGTTAGTATAAAATTAACTAATTCATAAAATATTACCAATATTAGACAATTAGATATTTGTAGCCAAAAACTGCTAATATTTTGCTTTCTTTTGAGTGGATGTTATTGGAATAAATATCTAAGGATTTTAAATCTCAGTTTTGGGATGATTTGGTAGAGTTTTGAGGTGGTTTGAATTGAAGTTCGAAGTGGATGAACATGGAAAAAGATAATACGTGTATCACACTATGTATTATTTGTGTAACACACACACACACACACACACACACACACATATA
>MDKI01178986.1:0-40349 GCA_005239505.1 Nicotiana paniculata | reverse complement strand
TGGAAGAAACTAGAGTTAAGATCACTTACCTAAGTGGTTATGGAGGAAGAGCAGCTTGGAAATAGGCTATGGGGTTTGGAGAAGAAGGAGAGGGTGAAAAATTATGAAAATCCCGTAACCATTTTGTTTTTTAACCTTAAAAATCACTGGGCGAATTTACTCTACGCGATCGCGGAAAGGGAGTTGCGATCGCGTAGGGCCTGATTCACGTGCACTGCGATCGCGGAAGGGTGTTGCGATCGCGTGGGATCCCTAGGCTTGGCTATGCGATCGCGGACGGAAAGGTGCGACCACAGAAGGAAAATACCCAGCCCCTTCCCCAACTCACCTATATTCTATGCAATCGCGGAAGCACCTAATCGCATAGAATCACAGAAACCTCCCCCTCACACTACACTACGCGATTTCGGGGAAACCTATGCGATCACATAGTGTAAAAACTCAGACACCAGAAATAGTACAATCACACCAGATTTTCCTAAGTTTAGCACCCCGACACCTACCCGAAACTCACCCGAGCCCTCGGGGCTCAAAACCAAATATACACACGACTTCAAAATCATCCTATGAACTTATTCGAGTAATTAAATCACTAAAATAACATCAAAAACAATGAATTAAACTCAAAAATCCATAGAATTTTCTCAAACTTCATAAACTTCTAAATTCTCCAATTTTGATCTAAAACACGTCAAACCAAGTCTGTTTCTTACCAAATTTTACAGATAACTCACATAACACATATTGAACCTGTTCCGGGCTCCGGAACCATAATACAGGCTCAGTAACATAGATTTAACATCAACGTTCATTTTCAAAAGTCTTTATTATTTCGAGAAAACAATTTCCTTTGAAAATTCATTTCTCGGACTTGGGACTTCGGAATTCGATTTCGGGCATACGCCCAGATACCATATTTTCCTATGGTCCCCCGGGACCGTCAAGTCACGGGTCCGGGTCTGTTTACCAAAAATGTTGACCAAAGTCAACTTTATTCTATTAATTATCATCAATTCAACTGTTTAATACATTTCCACATAAAGGCTTCCCGGCTACGTGCCCGGGCTACGCACGCACATCGAAGTGAGATTGACAGAAGCTTTCGGGGCCTCAGAACAAAGTTTTTGCTAAATTAACACAAGATGACCTTTTGGGTCATCACAATTTCTCCCCCTTGTGGGAGAGTTGTGCACACGCACCGTCGAATAGGGACGCCGACCAATCTCGGGCAGACGCGTACGGTGGAAAATTTAGCCCCCCCCCCCCAGCTAGGCTTACCACCAATGAAGAATCAAATCCTCAGAAGATCGACTATGTTACTTGTCGCGCCCCTTTTTATCGCGAAATCGGGTTTCGACATTTGACAACTCTTTTAAAGGGTGTTAAAAGAGAAGAGTCGTCAGGTAACGATTTTAAGGTGTGTTAGGGAACCTATTGTGCGAAAAACTCTATTTGACTAGTCAATGTTACCAATGATCAGTTAAGGGCTCGAATTACCTCAAAGAGAAGGTGTTAGGCACTGCTCGAGGTCCACAATTGTGGGTCCCGGTCGAACTTAAATTATGTGGATTAGTCTAAGTGATCAAATAAGGAAAGTGAGTACGAAAATCAAAGAATTTTATTATAAAAATCTTAATGCGAATATAGAGGTACAACTATTTCAATTCTACTAGAAAGAAAGAAGAAAAAAGAAGGGGGGGGGGGGTCCTAAGTTTTTTAGCCTAAAGGATCACCCCCTGCAACATAAATAATATTTCACAACTTCCTTAGGGTAGGGAGTTGCACATATTATTCATCGGGCACAGAATATCATCCACTGCTACTCGATTACTATGTTAAAATTATTTTTCTAAAAGCGCTCTAATTCAATTCAAAATCGTGCCATAAACGTGCACTACCCGTCGCATACGTATGGTCCAGGAGGTTTTGGACCACTATTTGGATGGTTCTAAACCTTACCTAGGATGCTTAGAATATGACAAGCTAAGCGACAAACAAAAACACATAAAACTTCATGTAAAGGTAGTTAGAGGCTCACATTAACCTCCACACTTAGACAGCAAATCCTCACGAACAAATATTCAAGTTAGGAGGTTTCAGAATTAAGAACCTTAGGCACTATAGACATTATTTTCTAGGTGACTTTGAACCAAAGTATGTAGGCACTTTCAGATGCAAGATATTTCTCATAGACAGGATTACACAGTTGTTATAAGCTAATTATTGAAATCGCAAGTTGCAAGTTATTAAACCTATAGGTGTTATGCCTAGGTGATCTACGCAGTTGAGTATAGCTGAATCTGTTAGGAGAAGTCCCAGAATTATTCCTGCTCTCTAACAGTAGCATACATAAAATAGTGTTTGAGCGGGTTAGCATTAACAAATTATGGCGAGTAATTATACCCTATAGACAGGATCTTTAACGTATAGTACTTAGAGCTTATTTTATTGTCATATCTTAATTCTATAGGCATATTTTCTAGATGAACATTTCCAAACAGAACAATCGGAGTCTTATAGGCATGATTTCTAATAAATGATGTAAATTGAAAGAACAATTAGCGACAACTGGTTCCTATAAGCAGGTTTTCTAATAGCACATAGCAGTAAACAAAATTGCAGCATTTATTCATGTTTGCTAGCAGGCAATGTGAATATGTGTGCTTCCCCTAATGACATGATTTCTATAGTGCACATAGTGATTGAATAGCACATATAGCAAATGAATCACCAAGTCATATAGGCATATTATCTATCCATTTTGCATGCAAATATTAAAATCTACCCATTTCCAATTTTACTAATACCCCAATCGTTTATATAAAAGTTATTTACAAGCCCAATAATGAGTAAGATCAAAATATTATACAAACGATGACAATAAGCCTACATCGGGCCCAAATGAAATACCCAGCACTGTCTGGGCCTTCAGTAATTCTTACACAGCATACCCAGGCCTCTAATAAGGAGCCATATTCAACACATAACCCCATAATCCATAACGAAGCCCAAAGTCAATTTTTTGACCATATTGCCAAGTATTGCACCATTTGAATCAACCAACTCAGATATACAATATATAATAGGAGGGAAAGTGTTGAATAGGGGTAGTTTAAGTTTCAAAGAATGACTAAGGACCCAAGTCCTAGTGTGTCAGAGTTCACAAGGGCCTCAAATGGACCCCGAGCAGTGCTCACACTAGGGAGTCTCTAGTAAAGCCTAGGTAGCCTTGGATTTCATCCGGCTAAGAATGAGACCTTTAAGAGGGCATAGGTGGCAAGTGAAGGAGAGTGAACCAAGGTTGAGAGACAAGAAGTGAGGAATACAAACATAGTCAAGTTGAGCATATAGAGCAGATAATCGAACAGGTCATAGGATTTAGGAACAAACTTAGTAAAGATTTAGAAACAAGTTCAACACTTAGCGCATAGGTAGTCACACATTAGCAGAGTTACAGAAAGGACAAGTTTGCAAGATTGGCAAAAATTATCATACACAAATTCATAATACTAAATAAGTGAAAACCTAAAAGGTCCAAATTATGCTAAGTATTGGTCCTAGTGTTGCAAGATAGTCATGTTAATTTGGTAGCAGAACAGTATTTAGACATGATAGGTAAGAAGATTATGACAATTACTGGTGAATCAAGGGAGCCAAAAACATGTTAAAGGGCATATTAACAGAGAGCTAGTCATGGTTGACAAAAAAAAAGATCTTGAAACGGGATGAAAACATGCTACATAGGCAAGATACCATTACAGAAATTCAGAATAGAATAGGAAGACAAACTCATGACATATAGTAAATGTAAGCATTCATGTTTTGAACACAATTCACTAGTTAACTAAAGAGAGTAAAACTTATGTAGGTGAAGGATGTTTAAATAAAAGAATTAACATCCCTAAGCAAAATAAGACACCAAAGAGATGCTAACAAGTGCAAAGGTCCCAACAGCAGTAGTTCATATCACATTTCCAAACGGACTTAAAAAGAATCTAATTTACTCGACTCGGACTTAGGCATGTTTCAAACTATCAACATTATGAAGTTAAAGGTTAAAGAGAACTAAAATTGAAGTAAAGCAAACAGAATTGCTCACAAGAATAACCTAGAAAGCACATTAAGCTATGAACTTCATAAGTGAAAACATATGCAAACTGTAGATACATAGGAATGAAATTGCAAAAGTCCAGTAACTCAATAGTTAAACGATTATCAGTAAAGAACAAAATTCCACAAGAACCCAGAATCCCAATGCGTCAAAGTTACCAAGAGCTTCAAACAACTCCGGGCAATGCTCGCACCAAGAGAAGGTTTAGTAACAAGGTCTTAGTGGCCTTGGCTTTCAGCCAGCCAAAACAAAATATAGAACAAGAGAATAGAAAAAACCCTAATTTTTTAGTGAAGAATATGTCGACTAAAGTCTGTCCCAAAAGGGAAATGGGGGGGAGGGTTTATATAGCAGTAAAAATTGAACGACCACATAAGGAAACGAAATAAATCAAACAACAAATAAGGAAATAAAGCATGCAAAATCAGTTCAAAATCAATTTAAGAAAGAAATCCGGTAAACCCTATTGTTTTAGGGAAAGTGTATATGAACAGAAATCTAAATGAAATCGGTCTCAGATAATATGGTATTGAAAGTATGTAGACGAAATAATGTTCAAAATCAAAGATTCGAACGACTTTGGTTCGATTTCAGTTTGTATTGCTTACCCCGTTTAGGCAAGCACTTAGGTAACACCATAAACGGATAACCAGTACCAAAGAGTTTTAAATATGGCAAGAGAATAGCAGTTGAATCCCATTAACAGTGGGATTAGGAGAGGGATTGAGGGGAGGCGGCTAGGTTTTAGTGAAGATGATGGGAGTGATAGAGGCGGCGGTCTTTAGGAAATGGGATTAGGGTTAGGTTTTGGGGATATAAGGAAAGGGAGTGAGGTGTTGTGGGCCGTTGATCAGTTTTGATCAACGCTCGAGATTAAAAACAAGTCGGGTCGGGTTTTGGACTGGGCAGGGTCACTTTGGGTTGGGCTTGAGGATTAGGCTAGGGATTTGGGTCTGTTTGGTCTGAAAAATAACTCAAAATTGGGCGAGCCTTTAAATAAGAGATTATAAGGGAAATAATTTATTAAAATAGTTAAATAAATATATAAAAGTGCTATTGATGCAACTAATTTAAACAATGATAGAAGATTATATAAAATGTAAAAAATATTATTTTGACGCTGGATAAAATGACAAACGCAATAAAATACAAAATAAAGGCTATTATTTCAAGATTGTACAAATAGCCTAAAAATACTATTGTAATTATATAAAATGAAGTAAAAATATTTAAAATATGTATTAGGTATGCTTAAGCCATCACAAAATAATGTGATGGAGTAATATAAATATTCAAGTGATTTAAATATAAGAAAAATCACTTTTAAAGCTCTAAGATTATGGAAAATTATAAAAAAGCTTGTAAACTAAATAACGACACAATATGATATTTTGAAAGTATATATTTTAATAAAACATGAGGGTTGTGTATCAACAGCTGCCCCTCTTTACCCGGGGATGATGAAAGATTTGTTGGGTCAAGAAAATGATGACCAATTTTGGCCGAAAGATGTGATTTGAAGGAATGGAGGCTGAACCTTAGTTCATGAGTTGCCTACATATCCCTGGTGTTACGGCAATCAGGCCGTGTGTAGTTCTGGATCCAATGGTGAATGAAACTGATGGAGTTGTTATAGGAATGGTTGTATGCTTCGCAAAGGGTTCATTTGGGTATGACAATATCAGATGAGCTTATACAAATCATAAATGTGATTCTGAAACATTACGGATGTATCTCGGGGCGAGTATCTGAACAGTCGTAGAGTAAAAGGCGGGTAATTAATGGTGGTTGGTTATGTTTGAAACAATTGAAGGATGTGAACGTTGTGAACAAAAATCGGAGCGAAGATTCCTCCCTTTTAAAGAACGGTTACTTCCTAGATTACCTGCAAAACGTAAAACATAGCGCATGCGGATATATACGGGTTATTGCTAGAATTTAAACATGATGCAAATTCCCTTCAGACCATGAAGGTTGTCTTTGGACGGTGAGGATGATGTCCTTAGACCATGACGTCCTGGGCCATGAATCATGTTATAAGAGATTCGCGAGCCATGAAATAATGTCCTCGGGTCATGAGGATGGTGCCTCTGGACCATGACGCCTTTGAATAACAATGTGCACTTTTGAGAGATCCTCATGCCATGGAATAGTGTCTTCCGGCCATGAGGATGATGCCTTTGGAAAAAATGGCAATGTTTCAGCCGATGAGATGCAAAGATATGATATTTGGTTATATGCGAGATGAAACAAGACAAGGATTAGACTTGTATGAGATGAGGGCAGTGCTCAGCCCCATAGGATAAGGCCAAGTCTTAGATAACGTAATGGAGGTAGTATTTAATCTTGAGGAAAAGGAAGTGCTTAGCCTTATGCAATTGGGAGGCAATGCTTAGCCTCATGCAAAGAGGGATACAATGCTTAGTCTCATGCAGGAAAGGTAATGCTTAGCCTTATGCAATTAAGGAGACAATGCTTAGTCTCATTCAGGAAAGTCAAAGTTTAGCCGTATGCAATTAGGGAGGCAATGCTTAGCCTCATGAAAAGAGGAGACAATGCTTAGTCTCATGTAGGAAAGGCAATTCTTAGCCTTATGTAATTAAGGAGGCAATGCTTAGCCTCATGAAAAGAGGAGACAATGCTTAGTCTCATGTAGGAAAGGCAATTCTTAGCCTTATGTAATTAAGGAGGCAATGCTTAGCCTCATGCAAAGAGAAGACAATGCTTAGACTCATGCAATAAAGGCAATGCTTATCCTTATTCTATTTAGGAGGCAATGCTTAGCCTCATGCAAAGAGGAGACAATGCTTAGTCTCATGCAGAAAAGGCAGAGTTTAGCCTTATGCAATTAGGGAGGCAGTGCTTACGTCACGACCCAATTTCCCTCTATTGGGTATCGTGATAGAACCTAGTCTTAGGGACTAGGTAAGCCTAACACTTATTTAATAACAACAATAATAATCATGGAAACCTAACAGTCTCGATATAGAAATCTTTACAAAATTTATATTTTTTCCAAAACCGGTGGTACAAGTCATAAGCTCTACAGAGTTTACTACAACATCTAAATACAAATGTTTGGAAGTAAGTAAAAATAGTGTAAATACAAAATAGGAAGGCGACTCTGAAGCATGTGAACGCAGCAACAGGTTTACCTTGAGTCTCCTCAGCAAGGATCTGCACAGCTACTAATGACCAATACTAGTATCTGCATAAAAATGTGCAAAAGTGTAGTATGAGGACATCACAGCGGTGCCCAGTAAGTATCAAGACTAACCTCAGTAATGTAGTGACGAGGACTAGTCAAGACACCCACTGGTCCAATAAACTAAACAAGCATAAGTATAGAAATGATAGAAAATGGCAGCTATCTAATGGTTACACGATATGGCTAACAACATAGCAACGACAATAAGGAAGGAAAGATAGAAAATAATAGAGAAACACCATAATAAGACACAGAAGGATGGACGGGAACACAACCCAAGTCCGGAAATCACAATACAATAAGGGAAATTAGTAACTCAGCACTACAATAGTTTTCACATCATGCCTTAGCCAACAATCCCAATAAATCAGTCAAATCCTTCAAGTGTAAACTTTCATCCATAAGTTTTGTATTGGAAGCTTTAAGAATAAAATCCTTTCCAATGGGAAACACTTTTGAAATATACTCCCTTCAAATATAAACTTTAAATAAATATCCTTCAAACATAGTTCTTTCAAGATAATTACTTTCCAAATAAATGTCCTTCGAACACAGTTTCTTTCAAGATAAATTCTTTTCAAATATACTTTTCAAATAATTATCTTTCAAACATAATTTCTTTCAAGATAAATACTTTTCAAATATACTTTTCAAATAAATGTCTTTCAAACATAGTTCCTTCAAGATGAATGTTTTTCAAATAAATGTCTTTCAAGTATAGGTCACCCTGTGACACCTAAGCATAGAGGATTAACATCTCTGAACACAGATATATCAACAGGGGAATCTATCGGGATCCCATCTCGTAGTCCCGAATTTATGATGCAGTAAAGGAGGATCTCCCGGAATACGCCTGTAGTCTCAAAATAAATATGCAGTGCTGGGGGATCTCCCGGAATACGTCTGTAGTCCCAAAATAAATATGCAGTACAAGGGGATCTCCGGGAATACGTCAGTAGTCTCAAAATAAATATGCAGTACAGGTGGATCTCCCGGAATACGCCCGTAGTCTCAATTTAAATATGCAGTACAAGGAGATCTCCCAGAATACGTCTGTAGTCCCAATTTAAATATGCACCGCAACCAACAAAGAAAATAATTATAGCGCGGCAGAAAAATCCGTACATCACCCACAACAAGTACAAATCAACAATGGCAGTAATACAAAGTACGGCGAGTAAATCAATACAAGAACTTCAAATCACAAAGGAATAGTAGAATTCATACACAAGAAATAATCACGGTAAAGAATGCTAAGTGTACAGAAAACAGCTAACCAGGGAAAAATAAGACGTAGCAATGAATCCACAATATTCAAGTCAACAATAAGAAGCCAACACAAGTCAAATAAATTTCAAGTAAGTACAAATCGACTAAGATATAAGTTATCTAAACTCCTTATGAGGTTGAGAAATTATGAGAGATATTCAACAATTCAAATAAGGTAGTAGCAAAAGATAATCATTACTCCAATTAAGGCTAAACAATTATAGGATGAGGTAATACTAATTTCAATTAAATAGGCAGTTTATGAAAAATATAGCATGACGGTAGAAGAGGTAAAACCTTCAGTTAAGTCAATTAGGAGTCAAATAGGCAATAGAGTGAATCTACAAGAAAGTAATTCTAATTTAAGCAGTTAGAGATGAAACTAGTAATCAGGAACTCAGTCTTAGCAAATACGACTTCATACACAGGGAGTATAAGGACCTAAGAACCCTAAAAGGTCAACCTTCTACAAATAAGTCTGAGCACGCACTCGTCACCCCGCGTACACGGACTACAATCAACATAGAAGACTCAAATCCTAAGGGGAAACTCCCCCACACAAGGTTGGGCAAGATACTTACCTCAATGTCGACAAACCAGACGAAAATATACTCTTCAATGCCCTTTCCGCTCGACTTGGCCACAAATCGCCCCGAATCTATCCAAAATCAGTATCATATCATTAATATATGCTAAAGGAACGAAGTCCACATAAAAATTATCGAATTACATCACAAATCCCGAAATTGGCCAAACCCGACCCCGGGGCCCACGTCTCAGAATCCAAAAAAATTACAAAACTATGAACCTCATTCCCTCACGAGTCCATACATACCAAATTTACCAAAATCCGACCTCGTTTGACCCTTAAATTCCTCAAATTACACTCTCCAATTTCAAGCTCTAACTTCCAAAATTTTCACCCCTACATTCAACAATTTCCATGCTTAATCAACGAAAATTCACCATAGATATGAGTTTTAAGTTCAAAAACCTTACCTCAACGAGTCTCCCCTTGAATCCCTCTCCAAAAGCTCCAAAACTCGGATGAAAAATGGTGAAGAATAGCCAAAACTCGCGAAGGGTCCTTTATATACTTCTGCCCAGGCAGTTCCGCATCTATGGCTTATTAGCGAACTTGCGATCTCCGCATCTGCGGAAAATATCCGCTTCTACGATTTCTCATTAAATTACAATCTTCGCACCTGCAGTCGCATAAGCGCATCTGCGGTCATCGCAGATGCGGGGACCAAACCGCACCTGGCGGAACTCTGTGCACCTGCGCTCCTATTTTTCATCTGCGGTTCCCAATCCGCAGGTGCGGCCACACCAGAACAGCAGCACCAGCTGCATTTTCCAACTTCAAACTTCCTTTTAACCATCCGAAATCATCCCGAGCCCCTCGAAACCTCAACCAATTACACCAATAGGTCACATATCAATACACGAACTTAGTCGAACCTCTGGAACACCCCAAACAACACCAAAACACCGAATTAACCCCGAATTCAAGCCTAAGGATTTCTAAACTTCTAAAATTCGCCAACGATGCCGAAACAAACCAAACCACGTCTGAATGACCTGAAAGTTTTGCACACACATCAAAAATGATGTTGCTAACCTATTCCAACTTCCGGAATTCCATTCCGACCCCGATATCACATTTTCCACTGCCGACCGGAAATTGCCAAATTTCCAATTTCGCCAATTCAAGCCTAAATCTACAACGGACCTCCAAAACGCATTCCGGACGCGCTCCTAAGCCAAAAATCACCATACGAAGTTGCTGATACCATCCATAACTCGTTCTAGATCTGTTTACACAAAAAGTCAAATTTCGGTCTAAATTCACCGCTTAAGCTTCCAAAACAACAGTCCTTCTTCCAATTCGACTTTGAATCATCTGGTAACTGAATCCAACCATGTGCGTAGGTAAATATATACAATTTGAAGTTGTTCAAGACCTTATTCCATCGAACGGAGCTTAAATTCTCAAAACAACTAGTAAGGTCATTACAGCTTGGCCTCATGCAAGAAAACAATGAGTGATCGTAAAGAATTTCTTAGCTGGAAGTTCTTGAGCTAGATAATTTGTTGCCTTGAAGGTAGTGACTTGATGTGTCTACAGATATTGTTATCTTATTGTGACTGCATCCAATGAAAAATCGTGAGTTCTGTGGGGGAAAGGTCGGTTCGTGCTTTCGTCTTCTTGCTTTGCCTTTGCTCCTGTCTTGAGATCCTATTTGAGTTACCCCGGGTAACATCTGGCTTTTAGAGAAATAAATTTTTTGAAAACATGTGTGCATTTGATGAATGTCGTTATTTAAAATATAGTACCACGCAAAATCAAATAATTTAGAAGAATCGATGATTGTGACATATTTTAGAGACATTGTGACCTCCTTGTTTTAGAATGTTGAGGGTCCTCCTCAAAACATTTCCCCGGTTTAAATGCAACTCTTTGACTGTTCGGCGTATGACGAAGTTGGCTGGACTTGCTTTAGAATTTTGAGGATCCTCCTCAAAATTCTGCCCCAATTTTTTATAATGGAAAAAAATGAAGATTTTATTAAGATGTGACCTAACCCACAAGGCTGCCTATGTATCCCATCTTAAATGGGAATCAGGTCAAGCGTAGTTCAGTTACATCAAATGAAGGAATGCAAACAATCCTAAACATAGTATCTCTTGACTGCGTCTGAGTTGATAGGTTTTGGCCAAATTTCCCCGTCCATTTCTACAAGTATGAGTGCTCCTCCTATTAGTACTCGATGAACAATGTAGGTCCCTTGCCAATTGGGTGAAAACTTCCCTTTGGTTTCATCTTGATGTGGGAAGATCCGCTTTAGTACCAACGTCCCCTGTGTGAATTGTCTAGGCCGTACTTTTTTGTTGAAAGCTCTGGAATTTTTTGTTGAAAGCTTTGGACATTCTACTCCGGTAGAGTTGACCGTGACATACCGCATTCATTATTTTTCCATCAATGAGATCCAACTATTTATAGCGACTTTCTACCCGTTCTGCATCATGGAGTTCATCCTCTTGTATGATTCTCAAAGAAGGAATTTCTACTTCGCTGGGATTAACGGCTTCAGTACCATAGACCAGAAAATAATGAGTTTCCCACGTTGATGTATGAACCGTGTTACGATATCCAAGCAGAGCAAATGGTAGCTTCTCGTGCCATTATTTGTGGTTATCTACCATTTTCCTCAATATCTTCTTGATGTTCTTATTGGCGGCTTCCATATCTCCATTTGTTTGTGGCCTGTATGCTATGAAATTCTTGTGCTTGATGTTGAAGGTCTCACACATGGACCTCATCAGATCACTATTAAGGTTAGCGGCATTGTCGGTGATGATTGATTCCGGTAACTCGAATCGACTAACAATGTGATCCCGAACAAAATATGCGACGACCTTCTTAGTTACAGCCTTGTAAGATGCCACTTCAACCCACTTTGTGAAATAGTCAATTCCCACTAGAATGAACTTAATATCCATTTGAAGCGGCGGGTTCGATTGGACCGATGACATCCATTTCCCAAGTAGAGAAAGGCCAGGGTGCACTTGTTGTATTGAGTTCATTGGGTGGAACTCGTATCATATCAGCATATACCTGGCATTGATGACACTTTTGGATATACTTGATGCAGTATGTTTCCATAGTCATCCAAAAATATCCTGCTCTTAATATCTTCTTAGCCAAGACAAAACCGTTCATGTGCGGTCCACAAGTTCCGGCATGTATTTCTTTGAGCAGTCTGGACGCTTCCTTAGCATCGACATACCGTAATAATCCCATGTCTAGAGTCCTTCTATACAGAATTCCTCCGCTTTGGAAGAAGTGGTTGGATAATCTTTGGAGTGTTCGTTTCTGAGTATGATTTACGTACTCCGTGTACTCTCATTTTTACAAATATTCTTTGATATCGTGGAACCATGGATTTCCATCAATTTCTTCTTCAACATAAGCACAATAAGTTGGCTGCTTATAAATTCCTATCGGGATAGGATCGATGAAATTCTTGTCCGGATGTTGTATCATGAAAGATAAAGTGGTCAATGCATCTGCGAACTCATCTGGACCCTCGTATTATGTTTGAATTCTATCTTTGTGAACCTCTTCATCAGCTCTTATACGCAGTACAAATTTGGCAATATTTTGGTATTCTTTGTAGCCTATTCTCCTAAAACCTAATGTACCAAAAGGTCGGAATCTCCAATCACCAGCAATTCTTGAACATTCATGTCAACGGCTAACATGAGTCCTAAGATGCAAGCCTCATATTCTTCCATATTATTGGTACATGGAAACCTGAGTTTTGAAGATACTGGATAGTGTTGGCATGTTTCTAACACTAGGACTGCTCCGATACCCACTCCTTTGAAGTTTGCAGCACCATCAAAGAACATTCTCCATCCATCATATGCCTCGGTGATATCTTCTCCTACGAACGATACCTCTTTGTTGGGGAAAATACATTTTCAATGGTTCGTACTCTCCATCTACAGGATTTCTACCAAATGATTCTCCAATGCTTGCTCTTTGACCGCTTTCTAATTACATAGATGATGTCGAACTCACTCAATAATATCTGCCATTTTGTTAACTTTCCTGTAGGCATTGGTTTCTGGATGATGTATTTTAGCGGATCCATCCTTGATATGAGATATGTGGTGTAGGCACAGAAGAAGGTGCGCTCCAGCAAAGAATACTGTGCTTCATAGGGTGTGAATTTATTACTCAAATAATATATGGCCTGTTCCTTTCTTCCCATCTCATCGTGTTGTCCCAGAACACAACCAAAAGCCCCATCTAGTACGGATAAATAAAGTAGCAGAGGTCTCCCTGGTTTCGGTGGGACCAGAACAAGTGGTTTGGATAAATATTCCTTGATTTTGTCAGGCATTCTGACATTCTTCAGTCCAACTTGTTGCAGCGTCTTTCTTCAACATTTTGAAAATCAGTTCACAGATCACAGTTGATTGTGCTATGAAACGGTTGATGTTATTGAGACGCCCTAAGAAACTCATCACATCTTTCTTTTTCTTCGGAGGTGGAAAGTTTTGGATAGCCTTGACCTTTGACGGGTCTAGCTAAATCGGCGGCTGACGATGAACCCTAAATATTTTTTACAGCAGGGACTTCGAAGGCACACTTTGCGGGATTCAGTTTCAGATTGTAACTTCGAAGTCGGTCAAAAAATTTCTTCAAATCTACTATATGATCAGTACCCCTTTTAGATTTGATGATGACGCCATCCATGTACACCTCTATTTCCTTGTACATCATGTTGTGGAAAATGGTCGTCATAGCTCTCATCTAAGTAGCTCCAGCATTCTTCAAGCCAAACGACATCATTTTGTAGCAATACACTCCCCATGGTGTGATAAAGGTTATCTTTTCAGCATCCTCTTCATCCATCCAGATCTGGTGATACCCCGCAAAGCAATCCACAAAAGACTGGAGTTCATGCTTGGCACAGTTGTTGATCAGTATGTGTATATCGGGCAACAAGAAATCATCTTTGGGACTCGCTCTGTTTAAGTCAAGATAATCGACATACATTCTGACCTTCCTATATTTCTTTGGAACCGGCACAATGTTATCCAACCAGGTCGGATATTCAACCACTCTGAGAACTTTGGCTTTGCTTTGCTTTGTGACTTTCTCTTTTATTTTCATACTCATATATGGCTTGAATTTTCTGAGTTTCTGCTTTACAGGTGGACACATGGGATCGGTAGGTAGCTTATGAGCCACTATGGATGTGCTCTAACCAGTCATATCATCATAGGACCATGCAAAAATATCCTCATACTCTTTCAAGAACCGAATGTATTCTTCCTTCTCTGACGGGGATAGATGAATGCTTACACACATTTCCTTGACTGCTTCAGAATCTCTTAAGTTAACTATCTCCGTCTCGTCCAAATTAGACTTAGGCTGGTTTTATGAAGTTTTCCACTTCTCAGAAAATTTCCTCAGGTATTATATCTTCTTCCAGATCCTCTGAATCACTATCCTTATATTGCGTTGTCTCATTACATGTCATAGTCATAGGTTCATCGGGATAAGTAATAATAAGTTGTAGAGAGAAAATGTAAAGGACAATAATAAATACTAAATATAGCAATCCATTGATAAAATTTAAAAACGTCAAACAAGTGCAGCTTGATGATTCGAGCAATTATTTCAAAACAAAATACGCTTGAAATAAAATACTAAAAATGTCTTAGATGCTCATAAAATTGCTTTTAAAAATAAGTGATGCTAATTTCTAGGCTACCCAGGAACTCGACGGGCCCTTGATGGTGCAGTAGTCCAGTTCTTGAGAATAACTCCTTTTTCCACGGTCTTAATAGTAAGGCCTTCCTCCTCCTCCTCCTTAACTATCGCGTTGCAGTCCATATCTTCATCATCCAGAAACAACTTCCTTATGCCAGCTAAAACTTTATCTTTCTCGGACCCCCACATCATGTCAACTCGATGAAATGACTGGTACAAATGTGGTACTGGTTGTTCTAGTGAATAATAAGGACCACTCCATGGCGGCGACCAATCCTGATACTCTTGCCAAGTGTAATCATACCCAAGCCCAAAGGTTGTACCATGATGCTTTAGCTGTATCGGTTTGGTGATCCTTTGAAGATTATCATCGAGACCCTTGATAGGTTCATACCCTGTCCATGACAATATGCTTTCTATCTTATTGCTCCACCATTTGTCTTTCTCAATTGTGTTGACGCACTCAATGCGATGGTATGTTTGTCCACCCAACTTCCTTTTATTCTCGACGACTGAAACAGTCTGAATGGTATAAATAGGGTCACTCCCCTCTTGATGGATGATCACTTCCTGATGGTTCCACTCAAACTTCACAACCTGATGTAGAGTAGAAGCTACGGCCCCAGCGGCATATATCCTGGGTCACCCCAATAACAGATTGTCGATAGCATATATATATCCAGCACTTTAAACTCGACATCAAACCAGGTTGGGACCATCTGTAGGCTGAGGTTGATCTCTCCAATTATGGCCCTTTTAGATCCATCAAATGCTTTCACACTCATACTTCCTGCTCGTATCTCGTGCAGACCTTTACCCAATCTTTTTAGAGTAGTTAGCAGACATATGTTGAGACTCAATCCCCTGTCTATCAGGACTCTGGCAACGAATTTGTCCTCAAATTGCACTGTGATATGTAGTGGCCTGTTGTGACTTAATCCTTGTAGTGGCAGCTCGTTTTCATGAAAAGTGATTTTGTGGCTTTCCAATACTTTCTCTACCATGTTGGCCAGTTCTCAACTGGTGATGTTAGTGGGTACATAGGCTTCATTCAACACCTTCATCAGGGCATCCCTATGTGCTTCAGAGTTTTGCAGCAGTGATAAAATGGATATTTGAGCAGGGGTTTTGTTCAGATGGTCAACCATAAAGTATTCTCTTGCTTTCACCTTTCTCCAAAGGTCATCTGGGCTGGTCTTAATAATGGGAAGCTTAGATGTAGCTTCTTTGCTTGTTCCTTCCAAATGCTCGGGTGTATAAACCCTACCGGTTCTAGTTGTGCCTTGCGCTGCACCTGTTTCCATTTTTGTTTTTCCTTTCCATGGTATAGCATTAGACTTATAAGACGATGTAGGTGCTACCATCACGGTGAAGGGTGTTGTTACTTCAACTTCAAACGGAGTCGGTGCGGCTACCTCAACTTCAATTGGTGCCTGAGTTTGTACCATGATAGGTGTGAGAGTGACTGTAGATGTTTTAGGATTATCCCTTCCCGAATAAATTCAACTGACCCTTCTGGATCCCATTTTTCATCAGTCTCTATCACATTTACCCCTTCACCACTGTGATCTGGGAGAGGATTGTTACAAATGTCGGGTGCAGCCTCCTTTTCATGTATGACTTTAGTGTCAATTAATGTCTGAATCTTGTTCGTCAGAGAGTGACACTCATCAAAAGTATGACCCTTCATGCCTGAGTGATAGGAACATGCCTTGTTTGGATTAATCCACTGAGAACAGTTTTTCATAGCAACTGCAGGAATGGGAGTGACATAACCAGTAGCCTTTGGCCTCTCGTATAGTTAGTCTATGGGTTCAGCAATCAGAGTGTATTGTCTGGGTGGTCTACGGTCGAAATTTGGTCTTGGTTTTTTGTAATTTTTGCGGGTTGGTGGTGAGTGGTAATATGCAGGTTGGGTGTTATAAGTGTGGTAGGTGGCGGCAGGTTGTTTGTATCTTGAGGGATGAAGGCTGATATGTAGGTAGAGGTGTTTGGTATGTGAGAGGAGACTTTGGACCTTGGGATACCATTATTGCACCCACTTTTTTCTTCTTGGAGATACTTCTTGACTGCAAAGCTTTATTTGTGGCTTGGAGTGCTTCAATGTTTGTCACCATTCCGCTTTTGATCCTTTCTTCTATTCTTTCTCCCAGCTTGATGATGTCAAAAAATTTATGGTTTTCAACAACCATCAACCTTTCGTAGTATTGCGGATCTTGAGCTCTGATGAAGAACTTATTCAATTGTTCTTCTTCAAGTGGCGGCCTTACTTTTGCAGCTTCGGACCTCCACCGAGTAGCATACTCACTGAAGGTTTCTGTTGGTTTTTTCTTGAGATTTTGAATGTAAAAACATCTGGTGCATTCTCTGTGTTGAACCTGAACCAATCCATGAAATCTGAAGCCATGCCCACCCAATTAACCCACTTCTTTGGGTTCTGACTGATGTACCAAGACAAAGCATATCCAGTTAGTCTCCTCATGAACAACTTCATAAGAATTCGTTCATCTTTGCCAATCCCTACAAGTTTGTCACAGTATGTTCTTAGATGCACTTTCGGATCACCAGTTTCGTCGAACATTTCGAACATGGGAGGTTTGTAACCCTCCTGCAGTTCTACATCTGGATGAATACACAAATCCTTATAATTCAAACCCTCAATGCCCTTGCCACCTTCGACATTCTGAACTCTGTCAATGAGCTCTTGAGTTCTTCCGCCATGTTCTTGATGAGCATGTCCTTCTCGGTGTATTCTGGTATATATAGGTTCTGTTGTGGGGTATGGGGTAAAGTTTCCACATATATAGGATTACTTTGGTGGACTCCTGGAATCTAGGCATAATGGCGGTCATTGGTTCAGTTTTGGGGATCGGGAGTAGGCTGCGGTGCCTTTTGAGGAGTGTGGTAAGTGGTGGT
Source organism: Nicotiana paniculata (assembly GCA_005239505.1). Lineage (NCBI taxonomy): Eukaryota > Viridiplantae > Streptophyta > Magnoliopsida > Solanales > Solanaceae > Nicotiana > Nicotiana paniculata. The sequence continues at coordinate 22,553 of MDKI01178986.1, read as the reverse complement.
TTGAGGATATTGAGTTGAATGGTGATGGTGTTATCGAGGAGTAGGTATTGGTTGAGGATTATGGTTTTGAGGAGGTGTGGCGTATTGATGTGGTGCGGGAGGATTTTGCGGTGGATTTTGGTTCTGTGTGTTTTGGGGAGGTTCCGGGTTTTGGGCGTTTGTGTTTTGTTGGTTGATATCAGGGACATTTATAGTGAGGGAAAGGTTTGCCAAGTTCCGTACTTGCTCAAGTTCCCCTTGTAGCTCCAATATTTTCTGTTCCAAACGTAGGACCAATTCATTCTGTGCTGGAGTACTTCGATCATCCGAAGTTTCAATGTTCTCTGCATTGGTAGCATTTTGTTTTCTGATACTATCAAATCGTCCATTTTCCCTTTTCCTTTGCCTTTGGGATCGCTCGGTGGAGGAGGAGGTGGAGTACCTCTAGATCTAGTGTTATATGTTGATGATGCCAGTATGCACGTACCAACTTTGGGGAATGGGAATAAACAAAAGAAAGAAAAAATAAAAGGTAACCAAGTTAGTAAGGAGTATTAAAAGAATACTTGCGATATTGAACATGTTTTGCAAAATTGTGTAATAAATTCGCGTCCTAGTTTGAAGGACCTCGTTGTGCCCGAGGTAGGCCTAAGCGACACATAGACTTGGATAAAATTGATGTCAATAATTATGTCATTTCATTAATGCGAAAATGAATCAAATCCTTACTAAAACGACAATAATGAGAAAGTCACTAATGGCATTTTCCTTATTACAATCAAAATCTAAAACGAATTTAGAAAGCAGTAAAGACATCGTTTCCTAATATTCTTGGCCCCAGAAGGACCTTCTCCATGCTTAACCTTTTTGGATCCATCAATCAGGTTCACCTGGTCGCGCATATCCAACAATAGGTAAGCCCTTGCTAGATGCCCTCCTTCATTGTCTTCCGTGTTCTGACTATCCGAGAGTCTCTTCCTCATCTTTCCCTCAAGTTCCATTAAACCTTGCTCCAAATATTCCAATCTCTATGTTGATTTAGTAGCAATTTCTCTCCAATCATTGATTGCTTTTGTATCCACTTTGTGTTATTCCAAATGCCTAGGTTCAGAATCGAAGACCCTTTTGCGCATCATCCTATAATTGACTTGTGCTTCAGCAGCGTCATCTATAACCCTATTTTTTAGATTAATTCCTAGCTTGACGTCTCTTGCTATGTCATCTACCAACCATGATGGGTAGAAGTAGACATGGCCGGTATGATACCTGTTACTATCTTTTTCCACAATGACCTTCTGATTCCACATATGATGTGCCTCGAACTTGAACAGAATGACGTTCCCTTTAAAATATGCTTTTTACTAGACCATGTTGGAAGGTATAACTTGTTTTCTTCCTGCTTGCCTCATTACCCTTATAGGAGCATAAGGATAGATTCCCCTTAACCCGATCATCACTAGATGAGTAGTCTCTCTTGATCTGATGATGAACTCACTACTAGGGAACCATTCAAACATCCAATGTACCTTTTCGTCGGTCAGATTGCTAAAGAAACACACCGATCTCTGAGCTCACAGCACTTCCAGGTTGTGCAAACCTATCTGGGATAAATGTCATTCTCTTTGGATGATGGTAAGCTATGTAGTCATTCAATGATTGTCACAGAAGCTCTTGGCGATATTCTCCCCTCTGGAAATGTTCTAATAACTAAACTTGCAGCAATAGATTACAACCCTCGAAATGTCCATACCCCTACTTGCATCGATCTAGAGCGCGGTACATTTTGGCCAAGATCATGGGGATGATAGTGTAATTTTGTCCCTTGACTATTTCCATTAGAGTCCTAGCAACAATGGCTAAGAGAGTGTGGATCCTTCCCCTGTCCAGAATCTTCCTGTGAACCTGAAACATTAAGTCATTCAGTCGTGTTGCATCACGAGTCTACAAGCCTCATGTTGAGGAAGAAATATGAGTTTCAATTTGGCATGGAAGCGAAGGAAGCATTTCATGAAATCAAGGATGAGCCCTATTTTCCTTTCGCCCAAAGATGTTTTACTATTCAACTTCATCAAACAAACTGGAGTTAGGCTAACTTTCTTCATCGGAAATATCAGCAATCCCAAGAAGCAAACAATGAACACATAAACTCGAAGGTGCATCCAACCTAAGGAAGTAATGGCAATTTCATCATGATGAAGGCGATATGACTTGCTTTGTCCATAACGTTCATAAAGAAATTCAAATGGTATGTATGACTTTTTCAAGAAAAGTAACTCATCATTTTTCTTGAAACCTAGCATTTCTAAAAAACCGCGGGGGTGCGATTCTCTGGTACTAATAAACCCGGACTATCATATGGAAACTTAGCGAAGCCTCCTATTTCTTCTAGGAGAGGAGTCATTTCTATGTCACCAAAGCGTAAGACAACCCTTTTCTAATCCCAAAACATAGTGGCGGCCTCAATCAATGCTTTATTTGGCCGGATGTCCAATAAGGACGGTAAGTTACCAAGGACCCTTTTCACATGATTCTTGTCACTAGGCGCGAGGTTCTTCCACCAATCAAGCAGCAAGGGTGGGATGTTTTGAACCATGCCGAACCTGGGGACGTCGTGCTTCATTCTCTGCAAACAAATAAAGTTAGCCCTTTCCCCTCAAGATTTGACTATTTACACACTAATGATCAACATACCGGCACATTTTCTCCAACTAATGCACATAACATGATGGTGTCCATTGGGATTATGGAAATCCCGTCGGACTTTGGACAAGGCTTATCTTAGCGAGTTATCACGTGAACAACGTTCTAACCCGTACTAGTTTTATTAGATATTGGAGTGAGGTTTCTAGAATGGCCTAGACTGGTACTCTTAAGTGAAAAACTTGAGAGGGAAAGGCACGGGACCGTCGACTGCACCTCTAATCGACTAGTCTACCGCAAATAAGCATTCCCGATTTAAAAGGGTAATTTTGGAAGAGCGTGGACACTCATCAAGTTCCGCTATGTTGATAATTGGGCACGAGTGGAATATGACGTGGAGCATGCTTTATAACACGTTTCCAAGTATTTGTATGGTAAATATGCAAAAAAAATAAATACAGTACTAAGGTAAAACATAAAAGACGTAAAAGAAAGACAAAGGAAGAAGTTAGTTCGTGGAATATATGGGAATGTAATAAAGCAGGCAAGGGATTAGGGACGAGAGAGACCTGATATAACAGTCTTTAAACAAATAAAGAGCAGTTTAGAGTAAATAAAGGCGAATAGGAAAGGATGTGTATGTCATAACCAATTTAAGCGAATAAAGGCGGGGGAGGGAAGGGATGTGCATGTTATAACCAACTTAAGCAAATAAAGGTGGAGAAGGGAAGGGGTGTGCATGTTATAACGAATTTAAACAAATAAGGAGAATGGGAGAGGGATGTGCATGTAATAGCAAATAAAGATGGAAAATGAATGCGTGTGTATAACAAAGAAGATTGATCCACATAAGTCTAATCCATTATGGTAAGAGCCTAAGTACAATCCCCAGCAGAGTGTTGTCGCGACCCTTTTTCTCGCAAAATCAGGTTTCGACATGTGACAACTCTTTTAAATAGGGGTTAAAAGAGAGGAGTCACCACCTAACGATTTTAAGGTGCATTAGGGAACCTATTGTGCGAATAACTCTTTTTGACTAGTCAATGCCACCAAAGATCGGGTAAGGGCTCAAATTACCTCAAAGAAAAGGTGTTAGGCACTCCTCGAGGTCCACAATTGTGGGTCCCGGTCGAACTTAAATTATATGGATTAGGCTACGTGATCAAATAAGGAAAGAGAGTACGAAAATCAAAGAATTTTATTACAAAAATCTTAATGCGAATATAGAGGTACAACTATTTCAATTCTACTATAAAGAAAGAAGAAAAAAGAAGGGGGGGGTCCTAAGTTTTTTAGCCTAAAGGATCACCCCCTGCAACATAAACAATATTTCGCAACTCCCTTAGGGTAGGGAGTTACTCATATTATTCAACGGGCACAGACTATCATCTCCTGCTAACCGATTACTATGTTAAAGTTGTTTACCTAAAAACGCTCTAATTCAATTGTAAGTCATTCCCTACGCGTTCACTACCTGTCCCATATCTATGGTCCAGGAGGTTTTGGAACTCTATTTGGATGGTTCTAGACCTTACCTAGGCTGCTCAAAATATGAAAAGTTAAGCGATAGACAAAAACACATAAGACTTCATGTAAAGGCAGTTAGAGGTTCACATTAACCTCCACACTTAGACAGCAAATGCACGTGAACAGATATCAAGTTAGGAGGTTTCAAGATTTAAGAACCTTAGGCCCTATTGACATGATTTCTAGGTGAATTTGAACCAAAGTAAGCGGGCAGTTTCAGATGCAAGATATTGCTCATAGATAGGATTACATAGTTGTTATAATATAATTATTGAAATCGCAAGTTTCAAGCTATTAAACCTATAAGTGATATGCCTAGGTGATCTACGCAGTTGAGTATAGCAGAATCTGTTGGGAGAAGTCCCAGAATCATTCATGCTCTCTAACAGTAGCGTACATAAAATACTGTGTGAGCGGTTTAGCATTAACAAATTATGGAGAGTAATTATACACTATAGGCAAGATCTCTAATGCATAGTACTTAGAGTTTATTTTATTGTCATATCTTAATCCTATAGGCATATTTTCTAGGTGAACAGTGCCAAATGGAATAATCAGAGTCTTATAGGCATGATTTCGGATGAATGATGCAAATTGAAAGAATAATTAGCGACAACTGGTTCCTATAAGCAGATTTTCTAATAGCACATAGCAGTAGACAAAATTGCAGCATTTTATTCATGTTTGCTAGCAGGCAATGTGTGTGTGCGTGCTTCCCCTAATGGCATGATTTCTATAGTGCACACAGAATAACCCAAAAAGCACATTAAGCTATGAACTTCAAAAGTGAAAACATATGCAAATTGCATATACATAGGAATGAAATTGCAAAAGTCCAGTAACTCACCAGTTAAAGGAATAACAGTAAAGAACAAAATTCTACAAGAACCTAGAATCCCAATACGTCAAAGTTCCCAAGAGCTTCGAAGAACTCTGGGCAATACTCGCACCAAGAGAAGGTTGAGTAACAAGGTCTTAGTGGCCTTGGCTTTCAGCCGGCCAAAACAGAATATAGAACAAGAGAATAGCAAAAACCCAAAATTTTTAGTAAAGAATATGTCGATTAAAGTCTGTCCTAAAAGGGAAATGGGGAGGGGGGAGGGGGGTTTATATAGCAGTAAAAATTGAACGACCATACAAGGAAACGAAATAAATCAAACAACAAATAAGGAAAGAAAACATGCAAAATCAGTTCAAAATCAATTTAGGAGAGAAATTTGGTTAACATAATATGGTATTGAATGTATGTAGACAAAATAATGCTCGAAATAAAAGATTCAAACCACTTTGGTTCAATTTCAGAAGGCATTGCTTGCCATGTCTACGAAAGCACTTAGGTAACACCATAAACGGACAACTAGTACCAAAGGATTTCAAATATGGCAAGAGAATAGTAATCGAATCCCATTATCAGTGACATTAGGAGAGGGATTGAGGGGAGGAGGCTGGGATTTAGTGAATAGGAGGGGAGTGACAGAGAGAATACAGGCGGCGGTCTTTAGGAAATGAGGTTAGGGTTAGGTTTTGGGGATATAAGGAAAGGGAGTGGGGGTGTTGTGGGTCGTTGATCGCTTTTGATCAACGATCAAGATTGAAAATGAATTGGGTCGGGTTTTGGACTGGATAGGGTTTCTTGGGTTGGGATTGACGATTGGGCCAGAGATTTGGGTCTGTTTGGTCCGAAAAATAACTCAAAATTGGGCCAACCTTTAAATAAGAGATTTAAAAAAATAGTTAAATAAATATATAAAAATTATATTTATGCAAATTAATACTTTAAACAATTATATAAGATTATAAAAAATGTAAAAATATTATTTTGACCCTGAATAAAATGACAAACGCAATAAAATGCAAAATGTAGGCTATTATTGCAAGATTGTGCAAATAGCCTAAAAATACTATTGTAATTATATAAAATAAAGTGAAAATATTCAAAAAAAATATATTAGGGATGCAAATAATAATTCTAAGCAATCAAGCCATCACAAAATAATTTGAAGAAGTAATTAATAAATATTCAAGCAATTTAAATGTAAGAAAAACTAATTTTAAAGCTCTAAAATTATGAAAATTTTATAAAAATGCTTGTAAACCAAATAACGACACAAAAAGGATATTTTTAAAGTATATATATTGCTTGAGAAAATACGAGGGCAAAATTGGGTATCAACACTACTGTAGTAGCAACTCCTGCTAAAATCAAAGGTGTTGGATTGGCTGACCCAAATGTAAACCCATAACGGAATTCTGACAGGCATCTTTAAAGCTAGAGACTATAATGGAGTGATGGCAGAAGAGTGTAAATACACAATCATTGGTAAGTTTCTGAGAACAAGACCTAATATTGAACGAATTAGATCAACCTTCGCTCAAAAAGTGTCGCTCAAAGGTGAGGCAAAAAATTGGGATCTACGATTTTTGAACACCGTTCATAGATGTAACCAATGGTGAAGATTGAAAAACGGTTTGGTTCAGAAGGTCAATCGAAATTGATGGAATGGTTATGTGACTTCAAAAATGGTCCCCTGATTTCAAGTCGGAAGAGGACTCCCCTATAGTGCCAGTTTGGGTTCTATTCTGGGTCTTCCTTTCCATTGCATACTTGGCATTGGTGTTAAATAGATATTCGGACCAGTGGGGGTACCATTATCGATGGACGTAGCGACTGATTATAGGAAAAGGCCAAGGATGGCTAAAGTCAGAGTTAAAATCGATTTTACAAAGCCTCTGATTAACGTTGTATGGGTTCCAAGAGGAAGGAACTAATCCACTAAAAGGCTTCACTCAGAAGTTGGAATATGAAGGAGTACCAAAGTATTATAAGCAATGTAGGATTCTAGGGCACTCTGTTGCGCAATGTAGGGCGCTGTAGCGAGAAAAACATAAAGAAAACGAGAGCAAAAATCAAGATACTGATGAATCCACTAGTAGAGGAGATAATCACAGGAGTTACACAGGGGAGACACACAACAATCAAAATACAACAAAGAAGGAGCAAATCAATACAACCCTAGAAATACAAGGAAAACATGAGGAACAAACTACATGAGGAATGGGACAAATAAGAGAAAAAGTGGTCACAAATAGCAACAACAAATAGGTAAAGGAAAAGGAGAAGGAAGAGACATGTCAAGTACCTAATACTAAGAGGAATAGGCAAATGAAAAAAAAGGAAGCCATAGAGGAAATGGAAAGTGAGCATTCTATCGAAAACAAAGAGAGGATGCATAAGAATAATCAGGAAGGAGAACAAAACATCAAAGACAGAACCAGTTCCAAAAAGAAAAAGCACAAGAAGAAAAAGACGCCCCGGAAAAAGAGTATAGTGTTATTTATACCATCAATAACACATGATCGGTGCAGACTTAACAAAGAAATCAACAAGAGAATCAAGCAGCAAACACACATATAAAAGATAGAAAATGAAATTCCCGTTAGTGAGGGAGTTTCACAACAACAGGTCATGAAGGATACATATGCTCAAACAGACAAGTCCATGGAAGAACACTAGGAAAACCAGTCATCTACTAAGGAGCAAACAGCTGACCAATCTCAAGAGGTTGTTGAAAGTAGCAGCACTGATATAGGCAATGAAAGACACACAATTGGAGAAAGGAGAACCATGATTTCAGAAAACAGGGAGTATGTAAGTGAACAAGATGAAATGAATGATATAAGAGATCAGGATGCCTATGATAGTCACAAAACAGGGAAAAAGGAACACAACATACATCAATATCCTTCCAACAGCATAGACACAAAAATAAGAATCATCCTCCTATCAAATTGGTGTTAGAACTATTTGGGGAGGACCAAGAGAAAGAGGTCGCACAAAGTTTCCAGAACAACTAGGCGGATGGAATTGAGCAACAAAAAACTAACCCGACTTCTTCAAACATAAATGATGACAAGCAAGGAGGTAGCCTTGATAAGTTGCAAAAAATAGCCAGAGCAGAGAAAAATTCATGTCCAAAAGATGGGAAAGGAAAAAACGGACAAATAAGGATAGGAAAAAAATCCAAAACAAAAGACACTTTTTCCAAATAGGCGGGGTACTCAGAATCAAGTTTACAACGATTAGTGCCATATTCTGGAATGTAAGAGGTGTTAGGTCTAAAAATGTCATACATCATTTGAAGAACTTAATCAGCATTAACAACTGTGATTTCGTGGCTATCTTTGAGTCTTTCTTAAATAGCAACAAAATTGAGGGTTACAAAAGGTTTTTGGGCTTTCAACATTGTTTGTCTAATACCAATGGGAAAATCTTGTGCTTTTGGAGTTACCAAGCAGATCTAGTTGCCAATGAAGACCAAAAAGTTACTCTTTGCTTCAAACGAAATTGTATTAGTGATGACAATTATGTCACGGCAATGTATGCTAAGTGTAGTGATATAGAAAGCAAAGCTCTATGGAAAGGTTTAGAGAACGTGATTAATATTATCAATGTGACTTGGTGTATGGGTGGCGACTTTAATGTTAATATGTAGTCGGGGGAGAAGCTGGGAGGCAGTCCTTATAGAGCTTACAAAAGCTTTGACTTTGTTACCGCCATGGAAACATGGATATTGGATGTGTGGGACCTAAACATACTTGGTGCAACAATAGACGTCCAAGGAAGATAATTTGGAAGAGGTTGGATAGAATCTTGATCAACGACCAATGGGCTCAAAAATTTCAACAAAACTATGTTAGGCATCTGGTGAGAACAGGTTCTGATCATCGACCTTTACTCATGAAATATCGGAATAAAAAACAAGAGGTTATCAAGTATTTCAGGTTCCTTAACTTTTGGGTACAATATGTGGAGATTAAAGACTAAGTTGCAAACACTGGCCAGAAATCTTAGTCAGTGGTCTAGAGAACATTGGTGACATATACGAGCAGTTCAACAATTAGGAAGTCAAAGTGCAACAAATAGAAGAGTTGGGTCTTCAACAGAATTCGGATGATAGCAGGGAAGAGCTTAACAAAGCTCATGGGGAATATGTCAAATGGTTGGGCATACAGGAGAATATTCTAAGGCAAAAATCTAAAGCTAAATGGTTTCAAGAGGGTGACTACAACAGCAGCTACTTTCACAGTGTCCTCGGAGATAAGAGAAGAAGAATCTACATACACATAATAAAAAATAATAGAGATAGATGGGTACAAGGGGATGGAAAGATTTCCAAGGGAGTCGTGAAATATTTCAAGAATCTTTTCAATCTCCAAGCTCCTACAATGAATAACTTGATCCTGAATTGCATTCCTAATATCATCTCTACGGAAGAGAATGATTATCTTACAGCTATTCCAAAAATTAATGAGATTAGGGAGGAAGTCTTCAACCTCAGTCAACACAGTGTAGCTGATCTAAATGGTTTCAATGGGGGTTTTTTTCCACACTTGTTGGGAAACTATCAAAGATGATATAGCTACTTTTGTCCAAACCTTTTTTAATGGTCGCAACGTTACAAAATTTTATATTCCGACTCCTGCATTGTCTTAATTCCCAAGGTTGAGTCCCCCACCAATTTTTCAGAATTAAGACCCATCAACCTAACCAACTTCAGTACAAACATCATTTCCAAAATCCTTGCAGTAAGGTTAAGCACTCTTCAACCAAAGTTGATCTCAGACAATCAAAGTGGCTTCGTGAAAGGTAGTCTTATTAAAGAGAATGTGATTCTAGCTCAAGAGATCATACAAGGAATTAGCAAAGACAACAAAGGTGGTAACATGATAATCAAGATAGATATGGTCAAGGCATAAGATAGATTGTCTTAGGCCTTTTAAGCTTCAGCTTTGGGAAGGTTTGGATTTGCGGAGTCTTGGATTGATATCATCTTGAGGTTGGTGTCAGAAGCCTGGTATTCTATTGTTATTAATGGATCGAGAAGGGGGTTTCTGACATCTTCACAAGGGCTGAAGCAAGGCGGCCCTCTGCCACCTTGTTTGTTTATCATAGTTGCAGAAGTATTGTCTAGATCCTTAAATAAGCTTCATTCTGATCAAGATTTCACTCCTTTTCACATGAATAAAAGATGCCCTCCAATCAACCACTTGGCTTATGCGGATGATATTGTGATCTTAGTGCTGGAATAAGAAATTAGTCAGATTGGTTATGCAACAAGTATGAAACTATGGGAGAGCCTTAGGGAAAAAGGTTAATGGCGACAAAAGTTTTTTTTCTCACGGATCCAAAAGCTAGAGCACAAAGAATCAACAAGATGAGAACAGCGACGAGCTTCATGGAAAAACGTTTTCCCTTTAGGCTTCTCCTTATATGTGGGCAGGAAAAAACTCTCACATTTTGATCCGATGGTGACCAAAGTGGCTAAGAGATTGAATGGATGGCAGGGCAGACTTCTTACTTGTGGCGGTAAAACGGTCCTTATTAAAAGTATCTTCCAATCTCTACCTATTTACACTCTTTCCGCTATAAGCCCTCCAAAGGTCACCCTAAATTTGATTGAAAAGTATTTGTCTAAGTTCTTCTGGGGCACTTCAGTGGATAAAAAGAAGTATCATTGGAGTGCTTGGAGGAACTTGTGCCTACCTAAAGAAGAAGGTTGCATTGGAATAAGGTCTATAGAGGATATTAGTAATACTTTAGTCATGAAGAGGTGGTAGAGATTTAGAACTCAAAAAACTCTATGGGCAACCCAATTTAGAGCTAAATATTGCATCAGATCTCACCCAATGGCAAAAAAGTGGGCATCAGGTAACTCACATGCTCAGAAACATATGACCCAAATTAGAGACAGAGCGGAAGAAAACATGATTTGGAGTATTAACTAGGGCAATAGCAGCTTCTGGTGGGATAACTGGTCTGGAAAAGGGGCATTAGCCAATTTCTTTCAAATGGTAGAAAGAGTAAAAATACTACTATTAAGGAATTCTTTCAAGAGAGCAGCTGGAATATGGACAAACTTATCAACACTCTTAACGAGCAGTTTGCGTGCTATTGAAATTGGAGATCAGAGTCAAGAAGACTATGCATTATGGGAAGCCTCTGCAGGTGGTCAATATTCCAACAAAAGCGCCCAACATTCAATAAGGAGTAGAAAACCGAAGAATCGAGCTCTTCACCACATGCTGGCTCAATTGCATTCCCTTCAAAATCTCCTTCTTGGCTTGGAGACTATATCTTGGTAAACTTCCTTTTTACGAAGTTATTTATAAATTTGGTAACCATGTTGTTTCCATATGCAGGTGTTGTAAAAATCCTAAGGAAGACTTAATGCAACATGTCTTCGTAGAAGGAGAAGCAGCGCAACGATTATGGAAAGCTTTTGGAGCCCCCTAGGCATCAAACATGAAAACTGGAGAGTTAGGAGGATTTTTAAAAACTGGTGGGATGCTAAGTCTAAACATTCACAAATTCATTCTTCGAGCAATCCCGTTGGACATGTGTTGGGAAATATGGAGAAGTTGGAGTTATGTAGGTATGGTGAACAAAATAAATTTCAAGTCAGAATCATGTAAATGCATATAAGCTGGACCATGCAAGCAACTCTAGATATGGCATTCCCAAAAATCAGTAAAATAGAGTCTTGGCCAAGCTTCTGTGAAATGATTGAAAGATGGAGACCAACCTTCAGAGTGCTACAAATTAGCTAGCAGAAACCTTTTCCTGCAAAGATCAAAGTGAATACAGATGGAAGTTGCTTCAAGGAAACAGGTAAAGCAGGAATATGGGGAATAGTCAGAGACGAACAAGGTGAACTAATCATGGCTTTTTCCCTACCCGTCCAGTGTAATACTAATAAAACCGCTGAGGTTATGGCTGCTAAATAGAGAATCCAATTGGTTGTCCACCAAGGATACAACAATATTAAATTGGAGTTAGACTCACGGATTATTGCCAACATGTTGATTCAAGGCAACAAAAACAATCTCAAACTCAAGAAGCTAGTCGAAGAAATTGGACAGATTCTAACACAAGCAAATGCTAATATTGCCAACTACTACAGGGAAGCAAATCAAGTAGCTGACAGGCTTGCCAAAAATGCTGTTATTTCTTATAATATTTCCAACAACTCCTAGAAAATGTAAAAGGGCCTTTTCTACTAGATAGGTGGCAATTACCTTGTTCTAGAACTAGGTACGACAAAGCTAATTTCTTTGTAAGTTGATTTTTTTGGTAACTGAACAAGATTGGGATGCAAATATTTGTAACCCCTCATGTTCTTTAGGATCAGAAGGAGGTCAGGTCCATGTCCCCCTCCTATGTACGTTTTTGGTTGGTATAGACATGGTAGGGGTCTCGCCAAACCCCCCAACACCACAGGATGTGAAAACTTGACTGATTGGCTTATAAAAAAAAGATCGTGTAAATTAATAAATCTTCCTGATTTGTCTTAATTAAGAATCTTGATAATGAGAGAATGCGCCTTATTTAGAACTTGTTTTATTGAGGGTCGTATTTACTTTAACTCAATAATTTTTTCTCAAATTTTATATTTGCCTTACATAATTTATTTAACGTGTGCAAATTATAAATTTAGAGTTCAAGAAGTCTAAAAAGTTAGAATTTAAAACTTAAAAACTTTAAATTATGGATATGCTTTTGTTGTTATTTCAATTGCTGCTCCATAGGACTTATGAAACGTGATATGTTTGATTTCCGTTTTTTCATTTAGACACCTAACTAAGGGTGGTTCTGGTGAACACAAGTTTAACAATTCTAAAAACTCTAATCCCCATGAATCTCATTTGTTGTTGACATTAAAAATACAATTAACCAGAAAAAGACAATCAAATAGATAAATTTAAAATCTTTGAAAGTCTCACACCCCATTATTAGTGTCTTCAATTAAGGGATTCCATTAAATCCTTTTCTTTTTTTACCTTTGCTCTCCTCTCCTATTCTCTCCTCTCCTCTCCTCTCCTATTGTGAGACAATTACAACAACAACAACAATAATATACCCAGTAAAATCCCACTAGTGGGGTCTGGGGAGAGTGGAGTGTATGCAGACCTTACCCCTACCCCGAAAAGGGTAGAGAGGCTATTTTCGGGAGACTCTCGGCTCAACAGGAGAGACAATAATATCATAAAAGAAACAAGAGAAAAGGCATGTAACAACAAAAGATGCCAGAAAGAAAATAACAACAACGAATAAGTGAAAGGACAATAGCACAAAACTATGCAAAACAACAATGTGAACACAATATAGACTGCTAACAAACCTAAACAAAACTCTATAAGACTACCCGGTACAACCCCCTAGCCTACCACCCTAATGCTCGACCTCCACACGTTCCTATCAAGAGCCATGTACTCGGTAATCTGAAGTCGCGCCATGTCCTTCCTAATTACCTCGCCTCAATACTTCTTAGGCCGCCCTCTGCCTCTTCTCATACCTGCCTAAGTCAACCGCTCACACTTCCTAACTGGTGCATCTAGGCTTCTCCTCCGCACGTGTCTGAACCATCTAAGTCGCGCTTCCCGCATCTTGTCGTCCACGGGAGCCACGCCCACCCTCTCCCGAACATCTTCATTCAAAATCTTATCCAACCTCGTGTGCCCACACATCTATCTCAACATCGTCATTTCTGCTACTTTCATCTTCTAGATATGTGAATTCTTGACTGGCTAACACTTAGCTCCATACAACATAACCGGTCTAACCACCGCTCTATAGAACTTACCTTTAAGTTTCGGTGGAACCTTCTTGACATACATGACTCCAGACGCTAACCTCCATTTCATCCACCCCACCCCAATACAGTGCGTAACATCCCCGTCGATCTCCCCATCTCCCTGGATAATTGACCCTACGTACTTAAAACTTTCTCTCTTGAGGATGACCTATGAGTCAATCCTGACTTCCACATCCGCTTCCCCTGTCACGTCGCTGAACTTACATTTCACATATTCCCTTTTAGTCCTGCTTAACTTGAAACCTTTAGACTCCAGGGCCTGTCTCCATATCTTCAGTCTCCCATTAACGTCGCCTCACGTCTCATCAATCAGAACTATATCATCAGGGAACAACATACACCATGGAACCTCTCCTTGGATATGGTGTGTCAGTGATTCCATCGCCAAAGCAAATAAGCACGGGCTGAGCGCAGATCCTTGGTGTAACCCCCATAACCACTGGAAAAGGATTTGAGTCACCTCCCACAGTCCTAACTGGGTCATAGATCCATCATAGGTATCCTTTATCGCTCTAATGTAAGCCACCAGCACACCTTTCACCTCCAGACACCTCCAAAGGACGTCTCTAGGGACCTTGTCATATACCTAAATTTTGTGAGACAATTGTGATATTCATTTTCTTCAAGTTTCAATCACAACTCTAAACTTAAATCTGATATAATATTTTATTACAGATTGTATTAGTATTCTATCATATATTAATTTAGGTATGTATCAAATATAAGTAACATACAATTTTAATACAACTGTGACACAATTGTGATACATTTATCATACAATTCTTGCAACTTCACTTTTTCGAGTTTTAATCTGAAATTTTAAGTAAAAACACTTTAAACTTAACCAATTTCATTTAAAATTGAGATATAAACTACAAGGTATGTTCTCCATCACTTGTGAGAACACTCAATCCAAACAAATCACACATTTATAAATTTTGAATATTGAATTCAATGTTTTGAAGTTTTTTAATGGTTGTCGATGGAGAACCCTTTGTTGCTGATATTTTAGAGACAAAATTTTCGACATTTTCACTTACATTGTGAGAGAAGTACAAAGTTTGGATGATAAGTATGAGGGAGAGAGAATGAGATGTGAACTTCAAATTTTTAGGAGGCATTGGTGAAGGAGAAAGAATGAGATGCTAAATTTAAGGAATTTTTTATGATTTTGTACATAAATAGTAAACATAGATATAGAATATAATTAAATATGAATCTAAATTAAAATGGTAAATAAGTTTCTATTATAATATAGCTAGAAAATTTTTAACTATAACAAATTAAAGTGTCTATACGAATAAAAGACATATGTTTTGTCTTCATTGATTTGGCATAAGCATTAAGCAAGATAATACTCACACATGACTAAAGTAAGAGCTAAATTAGCACCAACAAAAAATAATAATAACAAACACCACATCAAAAACAATAACAAGATCGTTCATTTGTCATTTCAAATATATTACTAGTAAAACATTCTACATAATATCATAGAGACCTTTTATGTGTTGCTCCTCGTTCCAGTAATATCCTATGGGTGAGATCAAGCTTTCCACGTAATTAATGGCTAATATATCATTTTGGTATGTGAGCTCAAGAATGTGTTGCATACTATCATTCTTAGGATCATACGCAACACCATCATAGGCTCTATAAGGGTTTTTATAGTGTACTATAAATGCTAATCTTCCATTTTTCGACATGAAAAGAGACCGATCAAATTAATAAGGACGCGTTTTTTCTGAATTTCTTATGACAAATAACGTTGTCCATGAATCCTTCCTTCCATAGTCTTTCATGACCAATATCTCAAGACTCTTATCAAATTCCACGCAAGTCACACAGAGACAATCGTTTAAAACTCCTAAACCAACTATAGCGTTATCTCTTTTGTTTAACGAGTGGAACTCCTCTAAGATGGGGTCAAAATAAATTACCTCATTACGAGGACCAAAAAGCCAGAGATTATTCCACTTTGTATCTGCATCTTTATCTTCATCTACATCATCGTCATCCATGCTATGCCAATCGGGACTACATCTATATCTTCCGACTAAATTCTCGTGCATGTCAAAATAGTCATAGTCGAGATTTGCCCTAGAGTGAATCCGTCCATGCATTGTGATCCCATCACGGGCCGAGAACATATCATAGGGGATTTCGATGCGTCTCCACTTTTTGTCTTTAAGACTTGCAACCAAAGCATAAGCACCATCAGTATCATAGACGGACTTATTGTATACATAGAAAAGTACCTTGTATTCATTCTTGGAAGAGTCGAACCAAAGTCCCCCAGCACTTATAACATGTTCATCGCTTGTCAATAAGTAGAGTTCAATCGCTTTGTTGCAAAATCGAGTAGCAGGATTCCACAAGAAAATATGCTTGTTTTCGCTTATGAGTACGAGACCATTACAAGAACCCAACAATCTTAGACATGGCTCTAAAATCTTCTTTAGAGGGTTGATTTATCAAGTGAAAGGTGCCTCCATCATTCAAAATCGCTTCTGCTCTTCTTGGTCGCTGTTTTGAGAGATCCGATTCGGGGTGTGAAATCCAAGAATGCCATTGCTTTGAAACAATCTTGAATCTTAAAAGGGATTTCACTGGTAATTTTGCGACAATAGTGATAGTGATTTCGTTGGGTACATCTTGAAGCGAACGATTTATTTTGTGTAATTGTTTCATTCTCAGGGAAAGGTTTAGGGTTTTGAAAGAAAAGGAGATAATGAGTTGTGCCTCCTAGTGTATCGGTGAATCTAAGAGATCTCTCTTAATCTAAAAGTTCAATAGGCTTTTACGGATGATTTATATATTTTTGGAAAATTCACGGAAACCTTTCAACCTCTATGCTTAGGGGTAACATACTCACTATGCAATAGCTCGCAAACCAATAACGTACTCAAAAATTTCGTCAAAGGTGTTGCAACTTTAAACAAATCAATAAACTTTTTTGCTGACGAATAGTGTACTAAAATTTTAAAATCAAACTATGCAACATTTAGCTAATAAAAAAAAACCTTGTAATATAACTATAGTTTTATAAATCAAAATTAACAAAAAAACATTACAAATTCTGCTAATAAAAGTAAGTAAAACTAAAGAAAAGAGAGAGTCGAGGGAGTTTGTAATTTGTAGAGAGCTTTTGTTGAAGAAATTTTTGCAGTGCTTGATTATTGAAATATAAAACATATATAAGAAATAATTTTTAGTTAAAAAATTACTTTTAAGATTAATTATTTATTTTTTCATAAATTTTAAGTTTTATGAGTTATTTTATTAGAAAATTTTTAGATTGAAGTAAAATCAGTAGACCACAAACAGTGGTCTCCCTTTAGGTTGGAAACAAAATACGTGAAACATTTAACTCGCGAACACCACGTTATTTTGAACACTCTGAATCGCTGGACAACTTTACTTCACTGCGTTAAAGGTGTTCAAAATATAATATATAATCATATAAAATAGTACTATTATTTAACCTATCTACACAGTATAGTTTTTCGGCGAAGGGTGTGCTTGACTACCCTTGGCATAGGGTGGCTACGTCAATGTCGCAAACTACACAGGAAATATAAATTGTATTAGACAAATTCAGTGCGACAAATTCTGACTGAGGAGACTTTTTAATTTCGATGATTTATATTACAGGGGCACTACTAGATCAAATTTCATGTTACTACGGTCCGAGAAGATATGAAATGTTAAAGAAAGAATTACAAGAAATACACATGACTTCACACCATAATAAAAAATGGCCCATGTTTTTAAGGTTTACCCATCCTAGCCCATATTGTACATATTTTGAAAGCACTAGCAAATTCAAAATATGTGTTCTTGCAATCATTGCTTCTAAAAGCTATGGAATTAAATTTGTGTTCTTACAACATTGCTTTCGCTCTCTTCTTCGCACATCCTCGACATATGCTTTAAGGGGCTGTATATTTTCTGTTTCTCCTCTTGTGTCACCTGGTTGTAATCTAAAGAAATTGAAGAGTAGAAGTCCACCATTGAAGATCATTCAAAGCTTTGCTTTCGAAAATGTTTTTTTTTGTTTTGTTAGTTTTTTAGATTGGGTGTTGTTCCAATTGATTGAAAATATCAAAAGAAGTTCAAAATTTAAATTTGGAGTAGATTTGAGCAAGATTTGAATTAAAATTCAGAGAAGACGCAAGGAAGAAGATGAAGTCAGTTTTTTGTATAAGTATGTATAATCTTGTATAATAGTGTATATGGGTGTATAAATAAATCTTATACACTATTATACACATTTATACAAGCGTCTGTAGACGAACTTCTTCCACGATTTTCAGTTGCAATCTTGTTCAAAACCTGTCCAAATCTCTATGAAATGACTTCAAATTTTATATACAACCTCCTTATACTATTTCTAACAAGTCTAAATAACACTCACTCCAAATTTCTCTCAAAATCAAATTCGGAATTTAAACCCACATGTTTAAGCTTGTAAAAATCTAATTGTCACCACCCAAATGGATTTTATTTTTTGAACTAATATTTGAGTCACAGTTACTCATTAATATTAACTTAAATGCTTGAGGAATCCTTTTAAAAAATTAAATAGTAATTTTGAGAACCTATTCGAGTTGGATGTTGAGTTTTAGCCTATTATTTTTAGGCTAATTGATTGTAAATTGAAATATGGACTATAAAATTAAAAAACATGAATCTCAGTTGTTCTATAAAATTTTCCCAATGTTTAAATTAGTTACATTGCTTTTATACTTCTTGCAATATCTTAAGGAAGATTAAGAAAGGTAGAACTAAACCAGACCACCAAAAAAAAGAGGAATTTTCGGAAATCGCTATTGTTTAGTGGCTATTAACTTCTTATAGCTATCATACATAATTACTTCTTATAACTACTATTCAACTGTTATAGTAGTGTATTTGTTGTATTCGTGTTGCTGTATTCATGAATACATCAGGAAAAAATGCCTAAAATCAAGGCAGTCCATCTGTACGGGCATGTATTCACATGTATTCACAACATGTATTCACGAATACCGGGGCAAAAAGCGCCTAAAATTAGGGCAGTCCAGCTGTACGCGCATGTATTCACATGTATTCGTGCAGCAATATTCATGAATACAGCAGTAAAAAGCGCATAAAATCAGGGCAATCCAGTTGCACGCGCATATATTCGTGCCATGTATTCAAATACAACATCAAAAAGCGCCTAAAATCAGGGCAGTCCAGCTGTATGTGCATGTATTCACATGTATTCGCGTTGTTGTATTCATGAATACAGTAGTAAAAAGCGCTTAAAACCAGGATAGTCCAGTTGTATGAGCATGTATTCGCGCCATGTATTCATGAATACAGTAACGGCAATCACCTTAAAAAAAGGTACGTCCAGCTGTCTATGAGAGAGGAAAATATAAATAGTGTATTCATGTATTATTTCATGTCTTTTTTCATGTGCCAATGACAATATATACCATAAATACTTATTTTGCTATAAATAAAAGGTAGTTAAAGAAACTAATATTTCAAAATGATTTCGATTTATAATAAATAGAGTGTATACCTTTGCTATATGAGGTAAAATTTTCCAAAAAAAATAAATTAATAAATGCTCTTTTTATCCAAATTTATGTGACACTTTTCGCTTATCGAGATTTAAACTTCTTAATTTGGCTGTAAATTTGGATATAAAATTTTTAAATTTTTTTGGGAAGAATTTAAATATGAAACGGTTTAAAAAGTATTATAAGCTACAATAATTAATAATTCAATAATTTAAAAGGCATATAAAAAATTGCGGTCAAAGAATGATTCGTTTGACTCTCGAAATCTTATGTCTTCCCATAAATTGAGACGTAGGGAGTAATAAAAAGGGTCAATTTCTTGAGCTGATTCCCCTTGTTTTATTTTTTTTTGGTAACTAATTTAATTATATTAATCACTAATGTAAAGTTATTTACCGATTCCCCTATCAATGCGAGTAGTTTGTAATGATACGACGAGAAAATATAATGGGAGTTGGTGCTAATAGAAATACAATTAACGAGAAAAGACAATCAAATAAAGAAAAACTTCAACCAAAAAAAAGAAAGGAGACGAGGGGTGGTACATACTTATCCACACTGATGGTCATACCAATTAAGAAAGTTACCCTTAATTGTTTCTTAATGTAAAAATAGCACGGGCTAGTTAGTTTTCGGATTAATCATTTAAAAATAGTCAATATTTACAAAGTCATTGAAACATAACAGTATTTTGCTGCAACACGAAAAATTCAAGCATAATATACTAAAGATCGGTACATCTATATATGAACTTCCAGCATATTATGCTGGAACTCCAAGACGCAGAAAGTTCCAGCATAATATACTGAAGATTGAAGCACCAGTGTACGAACTTCCAGCATATTATGCTGGAACGGTATATTATACTTGAACTCCAATATATTATGCTGGAGTTTCGGTATACTTATGCTGGAACTCCAATATAATATGTTGGAGTTCCAATATACTTATGCTGAACTCCAGTATAATTTATCTTTTTGACAAATGTATTTGTTGTAGCTCAATTTTGTGTGAAAAACAAGTCATCTGCCATGTAAGCGTCTCATGTTTAATAGAAACAGTTTGATTATAGGTAAGATGTTCAATAGGCCATAGGTTTAAATTAAATTTCTAGATGAAAAACTCTGACAAAATTTTAAGGGCGGCCAAGAATAAAGTAATATATGTTCCTTTTTATGTGGTTTATTTTCTTTCCTTTATTAATCCATTTCAAATGATTTATGCATTCTTTAATTTTAACATCTCATTTACCCGTAGTTTATTATAATTTTTCGGAGAAAGATGCTCTTATAAAACATGTTGGAAATCACTAAATACTAATGCCCCTGCTTGTTTCAACAATCATTGCTTATTTCTTAAGTATTGTAAACATTCAAACACTGAAATTAAGAATTAAAAAAAAAACAAAAAAAATGGGGTAATAATAGTAGTACTAGCAGCAGTATTGACAAAAGTTCAAAAAAATACAAATTTACAAAAAGATGATCTGTTACTACCAAACATGACACAAGGCTCAATACCTCCATAGTCAAACAAATATCTGTACAGACTGGTATAAATTCTTGATTGTAGAACCCTGCAAAGAGAAAAGAAAAAGGCCTTAAAATTTCCCATGAGTTTTTCCTTCTTTTTCTTCAAATTTTCCAAGTTGTCCACTTAATGGGAATGCATAATAAGCCAACCATCAACAGATTCATGACTTGAATAAAGAAACTGAGACTACTAACAGAGAACAAAATAATGACCAAATGTCAGCTACAAATCATGCATAAACTTGATAATATGTGACTTTGAATGTGTTAGACATGGCATGTCTTAAAGATCAGAGCGGAGGTGGATTCAGAATTTAGATTCGGTGGGTTCAATTTTGAGGTGTTTAGCATTGAACTTGTAGTATTTTAAAGTTATGGGTTCAGACCTACCATTTGTTGCAATTTTTATGAATTTTTACACATAAAATTATGCTCCGCGACGAAAGTAGTGGGGTCAGATGAACCCGGTCGCAATACTCTACATCCGCATCCGCCCCTGGCTCAGAGGTATAGTTATTCTACAGAAAGAAAGAGCATGAATATCCTAGGAGCAGTATTTCAAGCAAAGGAAGGGAACCTTGGAGAAACGGTTAAGTTATCTCGATGTGACATATAGGTCACGGGTTCGAACCATGAAAAATAGCCACTAATGATTGCATTAGGTTAGGCTGTCTACATCACACCCCTTGGGTGCGATCCTTCCCCGAATCCTACGTGAATGCGGAATACTTTCTACACCAGAGTACCCTTTTATTATTTCAAGCAAAGCAGAGATAAGCATGTGTAACACATAAGCTTGTACAAGATATTGCTGCATCATGCTTTTGTTGGAATTAACCACAAAGTCTTATTTGCTTTGGGATGAAAAAACTATAAGTTTTTGAGTGTCTAGTTTGCTTACCATTTTTATAATATCATCCCTGTGAGATCTTATGGCCTCTTCCATTCCTTTGGTACAGTTGACGGATATATAGTCTGCAATAATCCGCCAAATATTTGTCCTGCAATCACCATAAGTTTTGTTATAGTCAACATATAATTGATGGATAAATCAAGTATTGAGATATAGGGGCACACAAGTCTCAACAGAAAAGTATTTCGGGGTTCTTAGGATCGCGATTAAGTATTCAAGTAGAATGGAATGCAGCTTATGTTAACTATACAGTCAAACTTCATTATAATAACCTCATTTGTTCTGATATTTTTTGGCCGCTATAGTAAAGCGTTGTTATGGAGTACATATATTATAACATAACATAAAATCGGTTCGAGAAAAATTTGGCTTTTATAATGAATGATTGGTATATAAGGATGTTGTGATAGAGAGAGGTCTGATGAGGTCGGCCTGTATGACTAATTAAGTACCTGATATTAGCATTTTCGGTTTAATCTTGGGAAACTTCTTCATGTCGAAAATTTTCCTGAACCGAACTTTGTAAAACTCTTCCCCTTGAACCTCTTGAAGCCTGGTTTGGAAAGTTTCTGGCATGTCTATAATTATTATCTCCTGAATTTTAGTTAGACATACCAATCCATCTGGAACCTTCTCCAATTTCTTGCAACCGTCGATTTCTAGATGAATTAGATTGGGCATTGCTCCTATCTCCTGTTGGGATTTTAAGTAATTAATGATATATTAATGCTTAAAATGGGTGAATGGGAAATGG
>ML332977.1:0-27107 GCA_005239505.1 Nicotiana paniculata | reverse complement strand
AATGAGCCAAGATTGGCTAAGTTCTTGTTATGGCCTATTATGTGCATTAAAAGTTCATATCATTACATGGAATATTATGCATGGACTTCGAGCTATAATCAGAGGTAAGGGGCCTATTTGCCCGAAAGACTATATATATTGTACAGATGGCCACAGGTTGGCAATATGATACCGGTTAGCTACTGGGAGAGACCGCCATTGCTAGCATTTGGTTGGGTATGTCATGCATTTGCATCAATATGTATGTATTCACGACATACGATTACATGAACATACCATGCATATTTGATTACTATGAGGTCGGATGTCGGCCATGGAGGCTATCAGAGTTTCAGTCTCAGGGGGTATCTCTATTACCCTTTTTACATCAGCTATGTATGATTTTACTTTCTGCCTTACATACCGGTACATTTTTATTCGTACTGATGTCACGTTGCCTGGGGACACTGCATTGTTGTTTCGTGCGTGCAGGTCCAGGTAGAGACTCTGATCGACCCCTCCGCTAGGATTTCGTGGTTCAGCTGTGAGTTGGTAAGCTCCACCTCTTCCTGGAGCTTCCATAGGATGGTTACTCTTGTTGTATAGTTTGGGTATAGTCGGGGCCTTTTCCCGACAACGCTTATGACACTCTTAGAGGCTATTGTGGACACAATATTCTGGGTTTCTTTTTGCAGCTTTCAGTCTCCAGCCCATTGGCTTGGCATGTATATATATGTATGTAGGCATGTATGTCTTCAGTCGCGGCCTCGTCGGCTAGCTAGTACTTTATTATTTTGGCTTGTCTACCTTTGTTTATATGGCTTATTGTTATACAGGTCATGACCTTAACGGTCCAGGCTTAGTATTTCAGATAATGTGCTGCCCAATCTGTTGAGCCCCCAGTTTAGTTAGCTAGTATGTTTAGTGGCTAACTCGATTGAATACAGTATCGAGTGCCAGTCGTGCCTCCCCTAGTTTGGGGCGTGACACTAGAAGATCTATTAGCACATTTGTAATATCCTTTGGAAATGCCAACTAACACAAACAATCCCTTCACCATTTTGGGTTACTCTAACCCCAGCCGAATCCTGATGTTCCATCCTTTTCTTAAACTCCACCTGTTACCCCCCCCCCCCCCCCCCTTTTCCCCCCCCCCCCCCCATAGGCATATCTGAGACGGACACTCTGTTATTGATGAAGGTAACTCAAATACTTATATCTCTCTTCTTGAACTATAAATAATGTTCATCTCCACTAATTAGGTACCTTGTACCCTTCTTTACCTTGTTTTTTTCGAAACTTGTATCTTCTGATTTTTTTTTCATTGCTTTTTACCACAAGAGTGGAGAGATATTTTTTCCTTAGGGATCCTTATCAAGAAGCTTACACCTTTCAATACCCACATGATCTGCTGAAACCTTACATTTACTTATCATAAGCATGATATAAATTCGAGTTCATCTGACTCAACACTTCCATAGCCATGTCTCTTACCAACTGTCGTTCTGGATGTAGGTGTCGCCTTATTATGAATAAAAAAATAGATTTTAATAGTTTGAATTCTTAACACACGATCTCGAGTAAGAAGAAAGAGTGACAATCCTGAATGCCCTGTAGAATTCTGCTTATAAGTGTGGTGCACGACACACCCATAAACAAGACTCTACTAGACACGGCTTGTAGACTCCCTAGGACAGAACTTCTCTAATACCACATTTGTCATGCCCCGAACCTAGGGGGTGAGACCGGCACCCTGTGTGTAACGATCCGACCGGTCATTTTGAGCTCTAGCTCATCGTTCAGCGGTTTGAAGTCGTGAGAAGATCCATTTAAGGTATTATGACCCGTGTGCATGGTCGAAATTGAATTTCGGGAAGTTTAGAGTTGATTTCGAAAGAAAATTCTCATTTCAGAAGCTTTAATTTGGAAGAATCAACTAAGATTGGAATTTTGAGTAAACGACCTCCGAATCAAGAAATTTAGGTTCCAACAGGTTCGTATGATGATTTTGGACTTGGGCGTATGTCCGGATCAGATTTTTGATAACCCAGGAGCGTTTCAGCATATAATACGGAAGTTAGCATTTTAGAAGAATTTCATAGATTTGGGCTTGAAGTGCATTTCCGAGTTATTGATGTCCGTTTGGGATTCCGAGTCTGAGAATAGCTTTGTATGGTGATTCTAGAGTTGGGAGCGCGATCGAAAGTGGATTTTGATGTCCGTAGGTCATTTTGAAGTCATTTGGCTAAAGATAGAAATTTAAAGGTTTTTGAGAAATCCGACCAGAAGTGGAAATTTTGATATCGAGGTCGGAATGCAATTCCGGAAGTTGGAACAGGTCCTTAATGTTGAATATGACTTGTTTGCAAAATTTAAGGTCAATCGGACATGATTTGATAGGTTTCGGCATCAGATGTAGAAGTTGGCAATTTCTAAGTTCATAAAGTTGGGATTTGGGTGCGATTCATGGTTTATATATTGTTTGATGTGATTTGAGGCCTCGAGCAAGTACGCTATGTTTTGGAACAGGTTGGTATGATTGGATGGGGTCCCGGGGGCCTTGAGTGGATTCCGAGTGGTTAACGGATCAATATTTGAAGTTGAAGAAAAACTGAAGGTTGCTGTCATCTGGTGTGACCGCACCTGCGAGGCTTTGACCGCAGGTGCGGCTAAGGGAGCCGCAGGTGCGATTTTTGGGTTGGTGCCAAGGAGGCCGCAGGTACGTGTGATTTGGGCACACCTGCGGAAGCTCAGGTACGATAAGAGGGCCGCAGGTGCGGAAATCAGCTTGGGCAGAATGTTTTAAAACAAGAATTCTTGGTTCATTTTCTTCATTTCTTCTTGGGCTTAGGAAATTTTGGGAGGCTTCAAAGAGAGGATTCCTTAATGCATTATCAAGGTAAGTAAACCCTTCATGCCTCTAAGTTAAATACAATATTATATGCATGGATTAGGCATGGAAATTGGTAGGAATTTGGGAAATATTGAAGAAACCTAGAAAATAGAAATTAGATTTTTGACCACGAATTGAGCATGAATATTTGAGTAGATTGTATCTTTGAGTTAGTAAGACTATGAGTAGAATATATCTTCGAGAAATTTCGGATTCCGGGCACGTGGGCCCGAGGGCATTTTGGTCATTTCACTAAGCGGGGTTGGGAATTATATAATTTGGAATTTGTTGCAAATAATAGAGTATATTTTCATTGGGTTGTCGTTGTTTGGATAGTTTTGGGGCGTTGTGCATCCGTTTGGAGTCATCAGAAGGGCTTGGAGGCCGGTGATGGAATCTCGGAGCGAGGTAAGTCTCCTTTCTAACTTTGTGAGGGGAAATTATCCCCCTAGGTGAATTAATTAAGTATATGATATTATCTTCGGGGGCTACGTATGCACGAGGTAACGGGAGTCCGTGCGAAGCTACTATTATGCCATGTCCGGGTAGATTAGGACCCACTAGCATGCCTTGCGTGTTGTACCTGTAATTCTGCCTGTAATGTTAAACTGCTAATATAATCAAAATCGTAATTAAATATCTAAAGAAGACTAGAGTCCATTTTCCTAATCATCTAGAAAGAGAATTGATTCCTATGTGGATAATTGTGTACCTGGTAGAGTTGTATTATGGAATATCATTAGACTTGACAAATGAGTTTCAAAACAAAGGTTTTAAAAACTATATTTCATGTTCCTTTAAAAATAATTTTACCACTTTCCTGAGAAAAAATGCTTTCTTGATAAGAATGTGGACTCATTGTGTGAACATGTGTAACTTCGGGTGCCTGAGTCGCATGGATGATTGGCGAGCAGGATGACCCTGTATTTGTGTGTATTCATATGAGCACCTGAGTCGCAGGTATGATTCGCGAGCAGGCTAGCCTTAATATTTTATGTATAACCGCGTTGCATGATCGATTCGCGAGCGGGGCAGATAGATGCATCTATGGTTCGAGCCGTTCGACCCTCGGTAGTGCACGATTTATTATTGTTGGTCCGTGTCGTTCGACCCTCGGCATTTCTTTCGCATGATATTTACTGCGTAGTTTCTATGATTTGTGCCTGATCACTAGCCTGAAATATTAAGTTGTCAATTGAAATGACATAGATTTAAAGTTATTAAAGATTTTTGGAAGAAGTTGTTCCTTCCCATTGATTAAATTGTTATTTGATTAAATCACCCCCGATGATTAATTATTGTTAATATGACGAAGTATTAAAATGTTAAATGTGGAAAGAGTTGATAATAATTATTCCTGATTTTAATAAATCACCTAGGATATTCATGCTTAGTGTCGCACTTAAATATTCTCAATTGACCTTTAGTAAGTGTCTAATTTGACCTCTTGTCACTACCTCTGTGAGGTTAGGCAGGTGACTTACTGAGTATACATTGTTTTTGTACTCATGCTACACTTGCTGTGCATTTTATTGCACAGGTACTTTCATAGCAATGTGGAGGATTCGGAGACTTAGGCGAGCTGCATCATCCGGAGGCGATCCGCAGCTGACAGAATCTCCCTCGTACTGTATGTATTTTCATTTTAAATGTCCTTTTCCAGTTTGTATTTCGGATAGGCTTTGTAATGATTGTATAAATTCTTAGAATTTGAAAATGTACTTGTTCCATCGGGTTCTGGGATGTGTTGGGATATGTTTGCTAAAGTGTAGTATTCAAACCATTGTTTTTAATTAACAGATTTTTATTTGGTTAATATGTAATAAAGGGTAAGGAAATGTTTTCATAAATGTTAAAACCGGAAAGTTATTTCAATAAATTAATGATTTGGCTTGCCTGACATTGATGTCCGACGCCATCACGACCTTATGGATTTTGGGTCGTGACAACATGGTATCAGAGCGCTAGGTTCCCGTAGGTCTCATGAGTCATGAGCAAGTCTAGTAGAGTCTTGCGGATCGGTACAAAGACATCTGTACTTATGTTCGAGAGGCTACAGGGCTGTTAGGAGTACTTCCCTTCTTGATTCCTCATCGTGCGATTTGATTCCTTTGAAGCTTATGCCTATGTTTATTACTACTCAATCTTACGCGTCGCGAAGCGTTTGCTATGAATCAGGAATTTGAGGAATTTAAATGGTGCTACAGATGTAATTTGAGGAATTGAAATGTTTTCATAAATATTAAAACCGGAAAGTTATTTCAATAAATTAATGATTTGGCTTGCCTGACATTGATGTCCGGTGCCATCACGACCTTATGAATTTTGGGTCGTGACAACATGGTATCAGAACGCTAGGTTCCCGTAGGTCTCACGAGTCATGAGCAAGTCTAGTAGAGTCTTGCGGATCGGTACAAAGACATCTGTACTTATGTTCGAGAGGCTACAGGGCTGTTAGGAGTACTTCCCTTCTTGATTCCTCATCGTGCGATTTGATTCCTTTGAAGCTTATGCCTATGTTTATTACTACTCAATCTTACGCGTCGCGAAGCGTTTGCTATGAATCAGGAATTTGAGGAATTTAAATGGTGCTACAGATGTAATTTGAGGAATTGAAATGTTTTCATAAATATTAAAACCGGAAAGTTATTTCAATAAATTAATGATTTGGCTTGCCTGACATTGATGTCCGGTGCCATCACGACCTTATGAATTTTGGGTCGTGACAACATGGTATCAGAACGCTAGGTTCCCGTAGGTCTCACGAGTCATGAGCAAGTCTAGTAGAGTCTTGCGGATCGGTACGAAGACGTCTGTACTTATGTTCGAGAGGCTATAGGGATGTTAGGAGTACTTCCTTCTTGATTCCTCATCGTCCGATTGGATTCCTTTGAGGTTTATGCCTATGTTTATTCCTACTCAATCTTATGCGTCGTGAAGCGCTTTCTATGAATAAGGAATTTGAGGAATTGAAATGGTGCTACAGATGTAATTCGAGATGTTTCCATGTGTAACTGGTAAGGGGCTGTTGTTATAGCCCTGCAGAAGAATAATATGTCGTTTTAGCTCAGTAGTTGTGTTTCTAAGAGCCTGAAGGCTNGTTTGAAGGGAGGTCTTCTCAGAGTGTGATTTTGCGATTTCGGTATTTTAGTTCCGGCAGAGGAGAGGCATTTGGATTATGAAAGGTCCGATTGGGGTTGATAAAGTAGTAAGACTTGGTGTCTTCAAGTGAGGTGGGATATGCACGTGTGACGTGTAGTTGTCGTCATTGATCAAATGGAATGTGTTAAGTTTGTCGGTTATGGTTTCTTCGGTTGCGTGGGGTCAGAGTATTGAGGAGAAGTATTGAAGAATGCGGTTGGCAGAGAATGATCCTGGAGTGAGGCTACGTGGTGGTTCCATTTCTAGGAGGCCAGGCGTAAGAAGCGGAAGTCGAGCAGTCAAAGAATGGGGGAGCGGCAGCATAGCTTGGAATTTAAAGATATTGTCGCGCATTTAATGGATGTCCATGAGGAGCGGACAGACTAGTAAAGTTGGTAAATGAAGCAGGGTGTAAGATGGGGTATCGAAGTCGTAGAGAGCGTGCATTTCAGCGTCGTAAGAAGGTGTCTGCGGGTGATTTCCATAGATGGGTTATCTTCGGTGAATAGGTTAGCGACGACGGGGTTGGCAGGTCTCGGTGAGGGGTTCTAGTGGATATTCGATAGGAGGCGTAATGTGTGAATGATGCTGGAGAATTTGAGTACTTAGGGAGTGCTAGCAAGAGGATTTGGAAGAATTTGACGGATTGGTTGAGCTAGATCGCATTATCAAAGGAGAAAGGATCTTAACTGGGTCTAGAGTGGTGCAAGGAGTAGCTTCGGGCTAAGTGGGGGAGTCCTACCATCTGCAATTGGATTGTAGGGTTGTCTTCTCATAGGGTCGCGGATTGTCGGCGTGTTGGCAAGTTATTTCAGCTAAGGGAAAGGAGTAAAATGGCAATTGTGCGTGGAATTTGAGGAATGTATGAAAGAGTCGGCCCTGTCGGATCAGGATTAGGCTTTGGAAGATTCAGAATTTATGCTTAAGGCGTGGGTGAGTTGTCAGGATAGTGACTCGGTCGTGTGGTTCCTTGAAAGGGGTGTTCATGTGCTATAAGAGCCTTGGAGTTGATTGCATTCGGGGCCAACCAGAGTGGGTGACTCTCAATAGTGGTCCTAGTGAATTCAAAAGTAAATGCGGCGTTTAAGGGTTTCAGGCAGTAGTATGATCGAGAATCGAGATTTTGCAGAGTAATTTCTGAGAAAAGGGAGGATGGTAAGAATGTTCTATGATATGTTTTAGCATGCAAGATAGTATTGGAGGAGTGAGAGAAATAAACTCCGGATTGTAGAAAGACTATCAGGAGGGTATGAGATGGGTTGCGGGATTTAGGAAGTATAGTCTCATGAATCAAGGTCACTCGGGATGAGTGAGGCTTGAGTCTACTATGAGTGGAAAGAAGTTGCTATTATTCCGGAAGCAATAAGATAGATTGATTAGCCATGGTTGAAAAGGCACGTTTACGGCAGTGATCAGTTCTTTTGATGTGATTAAGTTATGCATGTGGTTTGTGCCGGTGTGTGCGGGGCTTGTCGGTCGTCGTAACAGATTTCATGTGGGAGCATTTGAGTTCTATGGCCTGTCAGGTGTAGGCGGGTCCCGGAAGGGTTATGGTGGTATAGACTACTACTTAAGGATTTGCATGTTGGGTGATTATGGGAAATTCACTCGTGTGTTGAGATGATACTCCTGAATTGAGTTAACTAAAGGTTTCTATATGATGAAGTGTTCGCCCTATTGATGGTTCAGCAGTTATGACGGAATTCTTGCGCTACCTCATATTGGCAGGTTATGTGCGGTAAGCAGTATGTAACTGGGAGTAAGAATCGAGATTGCGGTTCGGTGATGATAAGGATATCACGAGCTCGGAAGAGCAAGGAAAAGTGATTTGAAAGTTCAGTGTAAGTTGGTGTTATCTTCAGTGTCACCCGAGATTGATATTCGGTGGAAGAGGCTTTGTACCCTTGTTATGAGTTATTGATTGTCTTACAACGTAGTATGGCCAGTGGTGGATGGGCAGACTTGTTTCCTTGTGTGGAAGGTCGTGGAAGCATGACCGCGAAAAGATTGTATAAAGTGTGACGTGTAGTCACTTGATGGATTGAAGATTTGGACTGAGATTAAAGAAGTGCAATATTGCTTAATTGAGAATTTATGCCTAGAAGGCGTTCAGTTCATTTGGTTGTGAATTGTGGGGTGTTTGTCCCGGCTATGATGGTTGTTCTTGCGTATTGTGAGAGAAAGTGGGTTAATATAGACCCAGGTAAAAGCTATTAGCTTAGTTGGTGCGAGAAAGGTAGACTCGATTCTTGTGGATGGATTTAAATATTATTATGGGCTCCGTATGAGCCAGGCATGTTCATTTCAGTAGAGCGCTTTTCATGGAAAGGTATTAGAACAACGGATGTTGTTCCATCATCATCAAATTCATGTGTTATTTTGATTGTGCCTTGTGAGTTGTGAAACAACTTGATAATTTCCTATGTGTTGAGGTCCCACGTAGTGGGGGTGTTATGTGAGCAGGATAGCGCTTGAGATCCAGAGTGTATATGTATATATCGCACTTCATTTGTACTTGAGCTATGTAGCCTACGGCTTTATCAGTCTCCCCAGGATGGTATTATGCACTTAGCGTGCTTATGATCGATATTTAGTAATTTGTAATAGTGATCAAACCAGCTCTGTATATATATATCTTCTTATGTAAATTTTATGTGTGGACCGGGTGGCACGTCGCCACGGGTATGTTATTCGGATCGGGTTGCACGCTGCAACAGTGTGATGATGATTAAGGTTCCTATATTTATTTTCTTATGTTTTACTTCCTATTTTATGAGAAAAAAGTTCATATTAGTTGCGTGAGTCGAATAGTTCCTTCCTGAGTCATTTCTTATTATCATGTTCGATTTATGGTCTATTGGCGCGATATGGTAAAATGTGAGGTTGTTGGTCATGTTTGGGGTGATTTGTTGTCTGAGCAGTTCATACTGGGTGAGACGAGATTATCAAATCAGGGATCAGTGCGATAAGGTTATGTGATGTGTATATTAAATAACAAATACCATTATTCAGGTTCATAATGAAGTGATGATTCTAGCCAAGATGAGATATTCAATGATATGTTAACTCTGCAGTTGGGTATGAATTTCTACACCTTTCCTCTGTTGTGGTGGTATTGTCAGCATTATATCAGGATGTATGTATATATATCATGAGGTGCATTGGGAGCATCAGATTCGTGGAATTTTGGCTATTAAGGTTCAGGGAACGTCATTGTGGTTAAATGATGAATCATGCGGTGCATGGAGCTAATTCAGCAAAGGTATGCAGTCATGTTCTGGTATGTTGTGTGGTAGCCGATACAATGTTTATATATTGGAACTAGGCCTGGCAGAGAAAATTTCAGGTATTGGGACTAGGTTCTGAGCTTATTATATGGATAAAAGAAGAAATCTTCAGATTTGATCAAGCTAATGTACTCAACTGGGTTGTGGTAGCACAGGCAGGTGCTCGAGATGTTAAACAGTGATTTCAGATAACTCCAGAGCAGTTCTTAGCACGTTCGAGGACGAACGTCGGTTTAAGTGGGGGAGAATGTAACGACCCGACCGGTCGTTTTGAGATCTAGTGCGTCGTTCAGCGGTTTGAAGTCGTGAGCAACTCCATTTCAGGTATTATGACCCGTGGGCATGGTCGGAATTGAATTTCGGGAAGTTTAGAGTTGATTTGGAAAGAAAATTCTCATTTCAGAAGCTTTAAGTTGGAAGAATCAACTAAGATTGGAATTTTGAGTAAACGACCTCCGAATCAGGATTTGAAGGTTCCAGTAGGTTCGTATGATGATTTCAAACTTGGGTGTATGTCCGGATCGGGTTTTTGATAACCCGGGAGCATTTCGGCGTATAATACGAAAGTTAGCATTTTAGAAGAATTTCATAGATTTGGGCTTGAAGTGTATTTCAGAGTTATTGATGTCCGTTTGGGATTCCGAGTCTGGGAATAGCTTCGTATGGTGATTCTGAAGTTGGGAGCGCGATCGGAAGTGAATTTGGATGTCCGTAGGTCATTTGAAGTCATTTGGCTAAAGATAGAAATTTAAAGGTTTTTGAGAAATCCGACCGGCAGTGGAAATTTTGATATCGAGGTCGGAATGCAATTCCGGAAGTTGGAGCAGGTCTATAATGTCGAATATGACTTGTGTGCAAAATTTTAGGTCAATCGGACGTGATTTTATAGGTTTCGGCATCAGATGTAGAAGTTGGAAATTTCTAAGTTCATAAAGTTGGGATTTGGGTGCGATTCGTGGTTTCGATGTTGTTTGATGTTATTTGAGGCCTCGAGCAAGTCCGCATTATGGTTTGGAACAGGTTGGTAT
This sequence comes from Nicotiana paniculata, assembly GCA_005239505.1. Lineage (NCBI taxonomy): Eukaryota > Viridiplantae > Streptophyta > Magnoliopsida > Solanales > Solanaceae > Nicotiana > Nicotiana paniculata. The sequence continues at coordinate 16,779 of ML332977.1, read as the reverse complement.
GATTGGATGGGGTCCCGGGGGCCTCGGGTGGATTCCGGGTGGTTAACGGATAAATATTTGAAATTGAAGAAAAACTGAAGGTTGTTGTCATCTGGTGTGACCACACCTGCGAGGCTTTGGCCGCAGGTGCAGAGCCGCAAGTGCGATTTTTGGGTTGGAGACAAGGAGGCCGCATGTCCGGGAGATTTGGGCGCACCTGCGGAAGCGCAGGTGCGATAAGAGGGCCGCAGGTGCGGAAATCGACCTGGGCAGAATGTTTTAAGACAAGAATTCTTGGTTCATTTTCTTCATTTCTTCTTGGGCTTAGGCGATTTTGGGAGGCTTCAAAGAGAGGATTCCTTCATGCATTGTCAGGGTAAGTAACCCTTCATTCCTCTAAGTTAAATACAAGATTATATGCATGGATTAGGAATGGAAATTGGTATTAATTTGGGAAATATTGAAGAAACCTAGAAAATGGAAATTAGATTTTTGGCCATGAATTGAGCATGAATATTTGAGTAGATTGTATCTTTAAGTTAGTAAGACTATGGGTAGAATATATCTTCGAAAAATTTCGGATTCCGGGCACGTGGGCCCGAGGGCATTTTGGTCATTTCACTAAGCGGGGTTGGGAATTATATAAGTTGGAATTTGTTGCAAATATTAGAGTATATTTTCATTGGGTTGTCGTTGTTTGGATAGTTTTGGGGCGTTGTGCGTCCGTTTGGGGTCATCGGAAGGGCTTGGGGGCCGGTTATGGAATCTCGGAGCGAGGTAAGTCTCCTTTCTAACTTTGTGATGGGGGAATTGTACCCCTAGGTGAATTAATTAAGTATATGCAATTATCTTCGGAGTCTATGTACGCACGAGGTGACGGGAGTCCGTGCGTAGCTACTATTATGCCATGTCCGGGTAGTCTAGGACCCACTAGTATGCCTTGCGTGTTGTACCTGTAATCCTGCTTGTAATATTTAACTGCTAATATAATTAAAATCGTAATTGAATATCTAAAGAAGACTAGAGTCCATTTTCCTAATCATCTAGAAAGAGAATTGATTCCTCTGTGGATAATTATGTACCTGGTAGGGTTGTATTATGGAATATCATTAGACTTGACAAATGAGTTTCAAAACAAAGGTTTTAAAAACTGTATTTCATGTTCCTTTAAAATGAATTCTACCACTTTCCTGAGAAAAACTGTTTTCTTGATAAGAATGTGGACTCATTGTGTGAACATGTGTAACTTCGGGTGCCTGAGTCGCATGGATGATTAGCGAGCAGGATGACCCTGTATTTGTGTGTATTCATATGAGCACCTGAGTCGCAGGTATGATTCACGAGCAGGCTAGCCTTATTATTTTATGTATAACCGCGTCTCATGATCGATTCGCGAGCGGGGCAGATAGATGCATCTATGGTTCGAGCCGTTTGACCCTCGGCAGTGCACAGTTTATTATTGTTGGTCCGCACCGTTCGACCCTCGGGATTGCTTGCGCATGATATTTTCTGCATTTTTGCTATGATTTGTGACTGATCACTGGCCTGAAATATTAAGTTGTCAATTGAAATGACAGAGATTTAAAGTTACTAAAGATTTTTGGAAGAAGTTGTTCCTTCCCGTTGATTAAATTGTTATTTGATTAAATCACCCCTGATGATTAATTGTTGTTAATATGACGAAGGATTAAAGTATTAAATGTGGAAAGAGTTGATAATAATTATTCCTGATTTTAGTAAATTGCCTAGGATATTCATGCTTAGTGTCGCACTTAAATATTTTAAATTGACCTTTAGTAAGTGTCTAATTTGACCTCTCGTCACTATCTCTCTGAGGTTAGGCGGGCGACTTACCGAGTACACGTTGTTCTTGTACTCATGCTACACTTGCTGTGCATTTTATTGCACAGGTACTTTCATAGCAATGTGGAGGATTCGGAGACTTAGGCGAGCTGCATCATCCGGAGGCGATCTGTAGCTGATAGAGTCTCCCTTGTACTGTATTTATTTTCATTTTAAATTTTCTTGTCCATTTTGTATTTCGGACAGGCTTTGTAATGATTGTATAAATTCTTAGAAGTTGCTCATGTACTTGTGACACTGGGTTCTGGGATGTGTTGGGATATATTTGCTAAAGTGTAGTATTCAAACCATTGTTTTTAATTAATAGATTTTTATTTGGTTAATATGTAATAAAGTGAAAGGAAATGTTTTCATAAATGTTAAAATCGGAAAGTTATTTCAATAAATTAATGATTTGGCTTGCCTGACATTGATGTCCGGCGCCATCACGACCTTATGATTTTGGGTCGTGACACTGTGCCTCACCTATCCTTGCGTACCAACTTGAGACTAAGGGACTCTGAACATATAATTTCATACTTTGACCATGGGCCACATTACGAGACAATTGCAAATGCTGACTAAACATTAATACAATGCTGGGTCGACAAAGCCGTCATAACTACTACAACTGGCAAACAAACAAAATATACATAAAAGGCCTACGAGCCCAACATACTACACTAATTGACAGGATATGTCTACAAGCATCTACTGATGGATATGTCTACAAGCATATATTATATATATATATATATATATATATATATATATATATATATATATATATATATATATATATATATATATATATATATATATATATATATATATATATATATATAACATGTACATAAAGCTCTAAACCCGGCAACTCCGAAGGGTATGAGCTTACCGATCAAGCTGAACTTGGACAACACTTAATGAGGAGATCTACCCGTCTGTCTGTCTGAACCTGCATGCATGAAATGCAGCGCCCCCAGAAAAGGGACGTCAGTACGAAATAATGTACTGAGCATGTAAGGCAATATACTGAAAGCTGAAACGGAACTGATAATATAATAAGTGAAAGCAACTGGAAGTCAAAGATAATCTGAAGATATGCTTACCTGTTGATACTGACTCAACTCTCTCAATATAGTAAGTAAAATAGTTGTCCGGCCCTATAAGGCTCGGTATATATATAACTGCTCTGCCGTAGTAGGCTCGCTCATAGGCGCTCGACCATACTAGGCTCTGTATCTCGACCAACTGGGCTCGCTCATAGGCGCTTGACCACGGTAGGCTTGGTATATAACTTACCATCTGATCAGAGGTTGCCCAATAGGGGCCTGCCCATCGATTATAGCTCGATGGTAATGAAAATACCGTAATACTGCATATATAGGCTCTCTTCTCTCTTGACTGGAAGAAGGAAATACTCAATTGAATATGAAGACCCGATAAGGAGAATATTGTAGCTTACAAAACTAGGAAAATATACGTAAATTTTGGGACATAAATTTTTCTTTATACCTCGTTATCAAACTTGTGTAATTACGAGATCATGCCAAAATGAAGGAAGAGCTTAGGCTTAACATACCTGGACTAGAAAAAAATTCGTATGATATTCTTGGAAAAGGGCGCACCGTACTCCTTTAGAACCACAAAATTTTACGTTTCTATGATGTTAACAAACCTCGTTGGAACAATGGAATTTTTTGTGTTTTGATTCAAACCTAATTTCTTGATTTTTGATAATCCTTTTACTAAGTGGGGGGGGGGGGGGGGGTCCCACTGACGGCTTAGTTGGCCAAAGCAATGTCCACTTTTTTGGCACATTTCATGTGAAATCAAGAGTCACACTTATATAAAATCTTTGGCAGCAACGTTAATGGGGTTCAAACCTTATTAAAGATCATTATTAATTAACCACTAATATTTTGATTAACTTGATAATCTCCACTATCCAATAATTAACCAATTACCCATATAATTAAGAATTATCTCAACTTACTTAAAATACTACTCACTTTTAACATATCTTGCACACCTTACTATCATGGTCATGTAGTACCTTGTATGGCACTAGTCCATAAATACCGGGTATTATCACTCAAACCGTATTTTATCCCAAATCAACAACCTTCAATAAAACTCATTTTCTTTGATTCGTTTACCCTTTATCTTTCACGACACTTATTGCTTGTTATAAATAGCAGAATACTTATAATCCCAAAATAATCTCATTCACGAGCTCTCATCAATTTATTTATGAAATACTTTCACGTACGAAATATGGGGTGTAACAAATTCATAGGGAACAATACCGCTCGCCAGGTAATTTTCAATATCTGCATACCATGGCGCTACCTCAAGGCTCGTGGCTAAAGTTGTTCATCTGGGAAATTTCCCATGATCTCTTCCACCTCAACCCTCTTTTCAGCTCCTTGAAGCCTGGACAAATGATCAACAACTTTGTTTTCCGCCCTTTCGGTCATGAATTTCCAAGTCAAACTCTTGCAGACTCCTTCTTCTCAATTAGGTACCTGAGAGCAGCATGTTTAGTATAAACAATTACCTTCGAGCCTATTAGGTATGACCTGAATTTATCAAATGCGAACATCACTTCTAGTATCTCTTTATCTGTCACTGTGTAATTCATTTGGGCACCACTCAAGGTTCTACTTGCATAGTAGATTGGATGCATGACCTTATCTTTTCTCTGCCCAAGAACTACTCCCATAGCATAGTCTCTTGCATAGCACATCATCTCAAAAGGTTGTTCCCAGTCGGGTGCCACTATGATTGGTGCAGTCACCACTCTCTTCTTCAATTCCTCAAACGCTACCCTGTAACCATTAGAAAACACAAAGGGGTGATCTTTTTCAAGAAAATTACACACAGTGTTAGCAATTTTGGAAATATCTTTTGTAAACTGCCAGTAGAAATCGGCGTGACCAAGGAAACTTCTTATGTCCTTGAAAGACATGGGTGGAGGTAACTTATCAATTATATCAACCTTATCACGGTCCAATTCAATGCCCTTACTTAATACTAGGTGACCCAAGACTATACCTTCTTGTACCATGAAATGGAACTTCTCCCAGCTCAGTATCAGATTAGTCTTCGTACACCTCTTGAATACTCTTTTCAAGTTCATAAGGCACTCATTGAACGAGTTTCCCGTCACTGAGAAATCATCCATGAAAACCTCCATTATGTCATCTACCATATCTGTGAAGATGGCCATCATGCACCATTGGAATGTGGCGGGTGCATTGCATAGGCCAAACAACATTCTCCGAAAGGCATAGATGTCATACAGGCAGGTGAACAAAAATTTCTCTCTATCCTTCGGGGCAATAGAGATCTGATTATACCCCGAGTATCCATCCAAGAAGAAAAAGTGGGACCTCCTCACCAATCCGTCTATCATCTAATCAATGAAAGGCAATGGAAAATGGTCTTTTCGCGTGGCCTTGTTCAATCATTTGTAATCTATACAGATTAACCATACTGTGACTGTTCTTGTTGAGATCAACTCATTATTCTCGTTTTGCACTACAGTCATTCCACCCTTCTTTAGCACACACTGAACTGGGCTGACCCAGTTGCTGTAAGAGATGGGGAAGATGATTCCCGCATCTAACTACTGGAAGATTTTTTCCCATCTTCCAGTAGAATCTTATGCATACAAAATGTTGGGGTGATACCCTTTATGTCTGTAATGGTCCACCCAATTGCAGTTTTGCACTTCTTTAGAACCTGCAAAAGTTGTTCTACCTACACATCTAACAAACTGGATGAGATAATAACAGGCAATGTCAAACTAGGTCCCAAGAAAGCAAGCCTGAGGTGAGACGGCAAGGGTTTCAGCTCCAACGGTGGTGGCTCTTCGATTGATGGCTTATCTGGAGGGGTCTTTCTTTCTTCTAAGTGTAAAGGCTTGAATTCGAGCTCTCTTTTCCAGTACCCTTGGCCTTCAAGGGACAACACCCACTCCGCCAAGTTCTCACCATCTACCTCTTCTAAGTTTATTAGGCAGGCTGCTAGGGGGTCTTTTACATGCCTCATCTTCATCCTCCAAAATCACATCCACGACTTCTATTAGAGAGAAGTTAGCAAACTCACTTGGTCACCACATAGACTTCTGCACATTGAACGTTATCTCTTCATTGTTCAGTCTCATCTTTAGCTTCCCTAATTTCACAATCAAATCAAGCTCTCCAGTGGCCAAGAATGTCCTTCCCAAAATTATGGGAATCTCCTCGTCAACCCGACAGTCCAGAATGACAAATCTGCCGGAAACACAAACTTTCCAACCTGCACAAGTACATCATCAAGTATACATGATGACCTCTTCACCGGTCGGTCAACTAACTGTAGTAACATGGATGTGTGTATCACTCTTCCAATTCCTAACCTTTTATAGATAGCTAAGGACATCAAGTTTATGCTTGCCCCCAAATCACATAATGCTCTAGCAAAAGCATAGCTGCCTATTGTCCATGGGATTGTGAAACTTCCTTGGTCGACCAGCTCCTCAGCTATGGGTCTCGTCATGACTGCACTACATGTCTGAGTTAGTGTAATAGTTGCCACGTCTTGAAAGTCGAACTTACAAGACATCAAGTCCTTCATTTTTGCATAACCAGGCATCTCCCTCAATGCATCAATGAGTGGAATGTTCACTTGAATCTGCTTCAGCATTTCCATGAATTTCTTATACTGCTCATCCTTCTTATACTTGGCCAATCTCTAGGGGAAGGGTGTTGGCAGTCGCTTATTTCCTGTGACTTGAGTTCGATCATGCTCAGGCACTTTTTCTACTGCCTTCTCTCGCACTCGCTCAGCCTACCTTTCAACCTTTTTTCTTGTTTGTTTCCTCTTGTGCTGGCTGGATTCTTACTTCTATTAGCTCATTTGACTCATCTACCTCAATCGATACTGGCACGAGTATCTTAGTTGGTCGACTTTCGCGAGCAATTTCTTGCTCTAGGTCGAGATCTCTACCATTTCTCAGACTCACTGCCATCAGCTGCTTTGGGTCCTTCTATTTCGGATGACATGTGTGTTTGCAGGTAAAGTCCCTTGGGGACGATTATTCTGAGCCATAGGTATCTTCCCTAATTGAATCTCAATGTCTTTTATTGCTGAGTCATATCCTTCCATCTTATCTTGTATTTTTCCGTTGGACCCAATCAGTTGTTGTAGCATTTCTTTAATTTAAGACAACCCGTCATCTTGTCTCACTATCTGATGTTGTTGAGGCTGTTGATAAGCAGATGTTGATTTTGCTGATCGTATCCCTGTTGCCTTTGGTAAGGCACGACTTGACCCTGTGGTCGTATAACTCCAGGATTATTGTTGTTATTGTACTGCTGTTGTGCTGGTCTATACTGCTGATTCTGCTGCCCCCAATTCTGACCACCTTGCCTCTAGCTTCCATATTTTCCCACGTAGTTCATATTCTCTTGGTAGTTTTGATTGTCACCTTCATGTTCACCACTCCACGAACACACGTATGGTTAGCTAATGCATGTTGTACATAAGCCCCCATTAGTCGTGTCAACTATGTGTACCTACTTCTATCCTAATTCATCAATCTTCTTGGTGAGGATACTCATTTGCGTCATCAGAGTGACCATATTCTCGGCTATGGAATTGTTTGGGTCCAAAGCTACCGAGTGAACTACAAGGGTGATTGTAGTGTCTCTTATCATCCATCCTGAGTTTTGAGCCATTTTATCAAGCAGACCATACATTCCCTGAATGATTTGCTAAAAAATGTTCCACCCGCTGAAACATCAACATTGGCCTTCAAAATTTCTGCCAATCCCATGTAGAACCTTTTCCCGAACATCTGATCTGGAAAGCCATGATGTGGACATTTAACCAGCATACCTTTGAACCTCTCCCACGTTTCTAGCAATGTTTCAGCTTGTTTCTGCCTGAAGCTCAATATTCCTCCAACTTGCTTGGCAGTCTTATTGGGTGGGTAGAGCTTGTTCAAAAACTGATTGACTAATTCCTCCCAAGTGGTGATGGAGTTTATGGGGAGCGAATTAAGTAAAATCTGAGCTTCTCCAGTCACCGAGAATGAAAACAATAATAGTCTGATTGCTTCTGGTGTCACATTCGGTTGCCTTTGAGTGACACAAATGGACAAAAAGTTTTTCAGATACTGCTGTGAATCTTCAATGTAAGACCCGGAGAGAAGTACCTTGTTGTGCAGCAGATGTAGCATATTATTTGTGATTTGAATTGATTCCGCTTGTATCTGAGGGACTGCAATTGCGGTTGCCAGATTTTTAGTGGTGGGTTGTGCCCAATCATACAAGGATGCTTCTGGCAGAAGAGGTTCCACACCCTGATTATTCGGGTCATTCACATTATTTTGGTTGTTTATTACATCACCCATGTTTAGTTCAATTTGTTCTGTTGAGTTCTGTTGTCGTTTGTCTTTCTTGTTTTCTCGTTTAGTGCCTTGAAAGCTTTCTCGGGGTTCGGTAATGCTTTGTACAATTCATCAGTTCTTGAGAAGTAAGCATGCTCCTGTAACACACAAGACTATAAGCGTTGTTCAATATAATGAATTTCAAGTCGAGAAAGCTGAATAAACTACGAATTCTAACAATTCTTTTAGTCGTAATTAATAACACCGTTAAATCCCCAGTAACGGTGCCAAAATTTGATCACGCCCAACTATGCCTCCTAAGAGGTCTAGCGGTCGTTGCAAATATAATCTTATTTACAAGTCCGGAGTCGAATCCCACAGGAAATTAACCTACTAATTACAACCACTAGTTTCACATGAATTCAAGTGTTCAACCTTCAGAAATATTAGATAACAATTTGAATGTCTACTAACTAAGAGAAAAGTAAGTAAAAATGCAGTAATTTATAACTAACAGAGAATATATTATGGACAAGATTTGAAAAAGTCTAGGGTTATGATTTCCCCTATTACCGGAATCTTCCCCGCCACGTTTCCTATAAATTCGCCTAAGTATTCTCTATTGATCGTGAGTACTTTGGGCGTCGTAGCTCTCTCTCGAGAAACTACCACAATTTACTAGACGTATTCTCTCGAACTACGCTAGCTGTCACTAATTCACCGCTCACTACGATCACACCAAGGTTTCGTTGTCTTTAATCTCTCCTTTAAACCCCCCGTATTGATATCTCAAATACGTTAGAAATTATTTTGTTCAACAACTACCTAAATGTGTCCTCTCTCTCTCGAGCAATATACACACTAAATAGGCATAGTTAATTGAGAGCTCTCCAATCAACAACAATAAAAATATAGTTGAACAAGTAAAGAAAAATCAAAGGCAAATCTATATTAGACATAGTAGAAAATCATCTTCCGATATGTTCCATCAAACCCTAGATTAGAAAGTTTAGCTACTCATAAATGTATCAACAATCGTCATAATGTTTAAATACATTAAACTACAAAGTATAGATAAGTAAGAAGGGAAAACTCGTTTTCTTCTTGCTCCACCATGTTCTCTAGCCGTTTACTTCTCCAAAATAGTGTCTAACCCTTTTCCAACTCATTTATACGTTAGGGTCGAAATCCCAGTCCATATTCAGGTTGGATTCTATTGACCGGTGAATTTTAGTTACCGTTCTATAGACCTTGCGAAGCCTGGTCTGTAGCGTGGTCAAGTTGGCTATAGACCTCGCGAAGCCTAGTCTATAGTGCAGTCAAGCTAGCTATAGACCTCGCGAAGCCTGGTCTGTAGCATGCTGTGGGTACTTGATGCTTTTGTGTTTTTTTCTTGCATTTTTTGTCCTCTTTTTGTGCAACTCTCATTCGACAATTTCTTCCGATGTTCCTACACATAAAACAACACAATTTAGCTCAAATGCTGCACAACTATCACTAAACCAACAAAATATAGGGTGAGTAATGTACTAAAAGTATAGCATTTTGGCCTAACATCAAACTTCAATGGTAGCCTCAAAAGTGGGTATATATAAAAATGCCCCTTGTTTATCCCATCATATTAACCAAACAACCACTTTGTTTGACTCGATTTCCATTATGGATAAATGGGTGCATTTTTTTGGTAAAATTTTTATGTGATACCTAGTTTTGTACCACCCATTGAATTTACACTCACTTTTTAGAAAATGTGTAATCGATAGAATTTTTTTGGATAGTATCATATACATACACTTTCTCTTCTTTTTTACTGTTATTTTCTTCTTCTTTGTGCTTAGAGTTTCTTCTTCTTCTTCTTCTTCTTCTTAGTTGCAAAATGAGTTTGTTAAATTTGTTGTTGTTTTGATAATTAATGATTGAGATTTATTTTTTATGATACTTGAAAGTTATATTTTAAAAATTGAGCTCATTTGGAGTAGATTTGGGCATTGAATCGTGTATTGAATCGTTAAAATTTGAAGAACAAGTTTATGTTTCAGAACTTAAGATTTGAAATCTGAAGTTGCATTCAATAGATTGAACTACTTAAGATTTGAATTTCTGAAGTTGCATTTGAAGGATAGAGGGTGTTGATTTCTGAAGTTATATTGAAGAGATTGAACCCTTCAGATTCGAATTTCGAAAGTTGCGTATGAAAGATAGACGAACTTTAGATTTGATTTCTAAAGTTCCATTGAAGAGATTGAATTACTTCAGATCCGATCGAGTACATTTTACAAAATTATGTGCAATAAGAGTATAACTTCAATGGTAGCCTAAAAAATTTGTATATATGAAAATGTCCAATTTTATTTAATCGGTTTGCTAAAAATGTTAAGATCCCAAAGAGCATAACTTTCATAAAGAACTTCATATTTTGATATGCAAATTAGAAGTCAAATAAACGATTTAGACTTTTACTTGAAAGCCTCTTTAAAGTAGTGCCTAAATTTAGGCACCAAAACATTTTTTTTTAAGTTTCTTTTAGTTAATACTCTCAACAACTAAAACTACTTTTCTACATTTTTAATGCAAAAGGCATTCATCCTCGTAATTGTAGTCTAGAAACAAGTCCTCCTATCACCCAATAATCGTTCAATCAATTATGCCTCAATTCTAGGCGAAACAATTCCTACTCCTAATTCAAAAAATTACGATAGTCAACTTTCGTTGAAAATATTTATAAAAAAAAATCATCAATACTTGTAAAAGGCTAGAAAATGAAAAAAGTTCCCTAAAAGGTTCCAATTCATTTCCACTTGGACTCATTGGATGAAGTATATGTTCCTCGATTTAGGAGCACTTACTGTTTGAGAGGGACTTATGTTTAGGCTACCAGTACTAAAAATTCGGAAAACACCTACCAAGAAAAACAGACCAATTTTGGTCGGTCAAAAAATCGACTAAAGTTAGTCGATTTTTCAAAATATTTTATCTTTTAATTTTTTTTTACGAAATCGATCAATTTTGGTCGTCTTTTTTAGCGCAAAAATGCGAGAAATTATTTTTGAACCCCGCGAAATTATTTTTCAAGAAACCAACTAACTTTGGTCGGTTTTTCAATTAAAATAACTAAAAATTAATATTAAAAAAATTGGTCAGTTAATTCGACCGGTCATTTTAAAAAACCAACCAACTTTGGTATATAATTTTATTTTTTTAATAAAATCGACCAACTTTGGTCGGTTATTTTCGTGCGAAAATACAATTAAAAAGTATAAATCAAATAAAAGATAATCTTAAAACAAAATGCACCAATGGTCTAGTGGTAGAATAGTATCCTGCCAGAGTACAAACCCCGGTTCGATTCCCAGATTGTGAACCTTTTGATTACATAATTAAAATACCGACCAACTTTGGTCGGTTTTTTTGCAATATTTTTTTTTGAATTTAATTGACCGTCCAACTTTGGTCGGTATTTCTTTCCGACCGTCAAAATATTGTCCACACGTAAATGATCATGTTTTGATCGGTAATTAGTCATAATCAATCAACTTTGCTCAATTTTTTTGATCGATTTTTAGCAAATTTTTAATAGTGTACCACCACGAACCAAGGATGAAAAAGAATTGGGACGAAGGTTAATATACACTAAGGGTGGCAAACGAGCCGGGTTGACCCGTAACCGGACCGGCCCAGACCGGTTAAAACCAGAACCGGACAGGCCCGGTTCATAGGGGGCCGGGTGGGCTGGGTAGGGGGGTTAGAGGGGGTTGGTCCGTTTATAATTTTTCTACCGGTTACCCGGACCGGTCCAACCCGGTCAAAGTGAACAGTGCACTTACCGGTTAAACCGGCCCGGACCGGCCCGATTTTAACGGCTACATTTTTTATTTTTTTTTAAAATCNAACTTTAATTTGAAGTATTAAATGTAAACTTTAATTTGCAAGTTTGAAGTTTTGAACTTGCAAATTATAAGTAAATTCTTAATGATATATTCAAATATAAGAATTTTAAAGTCTTTGTATCCTTTATTCAAACACTATTTTTATAAGTTTTTTTTTTTGTTTATATTTTTACGATAGTTCTAACAAATACAAAAAAAAATTGAAAAAAAAAAATTACTGTTAACCCGGCCCGGCCCGGTTTACCTGTAACCCTTACGGTTTAATTTTTACCCGGATGAACCCGAACCCGTTAAACCCGTTAAGCCTCAACCCGTAACCGGCCCGATTCGTAACCCGTACGGTTCATATTTTTCCCTATCCAGCCCGGCCCGGCCCACCCGATTAACACCTTTAATATACACTGTTTGATAATTGGTAAACTAAAGATATTTTTTTCATTGTTCATTTCGCAATGAGATATTGCAGCAAACCCATAGTACGTACTAATTGCTTTTGGTTCGACTAAGAGCCCGTTTGGGCATAAAATTTTTGTCTTTTTTCCCAAAAAAATTACACTTTATTTTGAAATCAGCATTAGTTCATAAAATTTTTAATTATCACTTGAAGATGTATTTTGAAAATTTTCAAAAATTTAAAAAACTCCAAAAAGTTGTTTGTCAAAATTTTCACTCAAATCACTCACAAAACTTTAAAAACAACCCAAACTGAAATTTTGTCCGAACACAACTCTAAATTTCAAATACCATTTTCACTTGAAATTTTTTTTCATTATTCTTTGGAAATTTAGAATTCTTATGTCCAAACGCCTACAAAGTTACTAAGTGGGCGTTTGGACATTAGAATTGTAAATTCCGAAAAAAGTGAAATTTTTTTAAGTGAAAATGATATTTGAAAATTAGAGTTGTGCTTTGACATAAATATAATTTTGGATTGTTTTTGAATTTTTGTGAGTGATCTGAGTGAAAAGTTTTGAAAAACAGCTTTTTGGAGTTTTTCAAAATTTCAAAAATTTCGAAATTCATTTTCGGTAAAAATTGAAAATATTATGGCCAAACATTAATTTCGGAAAAAGGTGATTGATTTTTTTTCATTATGATTACCACAAGAGAGTTAGTAAGTCCTATGTTACTCCTAATTAAGCGATTTAAAATTATTATCAAGGATTGTGGTGAGATGGATATGATCCCTTCACTCTTAATCAGAGGTCTCACATATTCGTACCTCGATAATGGAAAAACTCTTGATATTTAGCACTTCTACCTTTAATTAATGGGTCTTACAACGCGAATGCAAATCAATCGGCCCAATGTGAATACGAGACACAAGGAGAAACGATGAAAGGTGATTTATAATCATGAATTCACATGTTAATCACTTACTATGTATACACATAAGTCATTAAACTAACTTTAGAAAAGGAATGAGAATTAAGCCAATATGCCTGCAGGCTGCATGCAGATTGCAATGTTTTGCTGCCATAAGCTTACGAAGAACTTTCCTGGGTTTGCAGCCCAGATTCTTTTCTGGGTAAACAGCATCCCTTTTTACAGATAAAAGTAGAAGCAAAGATGCATATATATCACTAGCAGATTCTTCCTGTTTCTTTCTTTTTGTGGTTTTTTTTATTTATATATTAACACCGACTCCGTGCTTCCTTCAGAGATAAGATAACCACTAATGAAATAAGTAGAAAACGCGCATATTTATATAATGTTAGAAGAGTGCCTGCCATATGCACAGTATAGTTATTTTTACCCATATATTTTTTCGAAAATTATATACAAAGAGACAATTGTTGATCACTGTGTGCTATTGTGACATAAAATAACAAATCCAAGTTCTGATACGTACCCAAACCTTACTCATACCTTTTGGTTCTGATACGGAGAACCACTATTTCGACGAACAAAGAATCTTGGTTTGATGAATCTTGTAGATAAGCAAATTAAAGGTGAAGACCAAATAGGATAAGTTCTTGTATTTTACACATCAGCTATGGATATATCTTAGCTCCAACAATAACCACTAGCAAACGAGCACAGTTGTAATTGCCCAGAAAATTACCCCTTTGTTTACGCTGCAATATGAAAATCTCCTTTTGGAAAAAGTAAGGAATCTACATTCCCAATTATTAGCTTTGCTTTGATTCCATAGAAATTGACCTAAATGATCGAATATTATGACTTTTAACATCTTGAATCTAGTGGCTGAACTTGTGTGACATTGCTCACAACAATTTTTTTTTTTAGAAGTAAATTTTATTGATGATATTCTCCTACGTATACTCATGCATTGAATAATCATAAAGCATAATTTATTCTATTCGCCATTCTTCTACATCTTGTGATACAGTAGTGCATCATTATTCTTGAAAATAATTGAATACTCTATTATACTAAATCTAGTAATTGATCACCGAAAGTTTTTCAATTAATTATAAGAATTTATCAACTAAATAAGGAATAAAATCTTCACCTTTCAAATCCCTCGTACAGTACTTCTAAACAATATTATTATAGCTGTACGGACATTGCAGGAGTCTGTTATTATCGTTATGGGCGGCTCTATTCATCAACTTGTTCATACAATTTTATAAGTGCTCAAAAGAACATTATCAAAGCGCTGACACTTTTTTTAATCTTTTATTTTGTTAAGTTCCCCATACTTAAATATTTGATTCCTTTATAAGAAGAAATATCTTTAAGGAATTTTCTCTTTTCATTTTTATTAGCTTCAGTAATATTCTTTTCCCCTCTTTTCTGGATAGACAATGTAATCCATATCTATCAAGTATCCCTATAAATAACCTAAAATATGAAACCTCAGACATCACTAAAGCTTACAATAGTAGCATCATTTAGACTTGTAATACTCTCGAGATTTTTTCTGTTCTCGTTGAACTCATCTTAGGATTTACGATACTCATGGATAAGATTAGAGAGTTGGCATCAAAGAGGGCAGCAGTAATATTTACAAAGAGCTCATGTTGCATGTGTCATAGCATAAAAGCACTATTCTATGAAATTGGAGCAAGCCCAGCAGTTCATGAACTGGACCAAGATTCAAGAGGAATTGAAATGGCACTGGCTTTGAGAACCTTAGGTTGTAATCCATGTGTTCCTGCTATTTTCATTGGTGGACAGTTTGTTGGTTCAGCTAAGGATGTCATTTCCCTTCATGTTGATGGTTCTCTTAAAGAAATGCTCATCAATGCCAAAGCTATATGGCTATAATTTGTATGCACAAAAAAAAACTGTGTTCTTGTTTCCTTCTCTTTTTTCTTTCTTGTCTTGTTTCCTCTAAAGAGGGTACTTGGCTGGGGGCTGTAAAGAAATTAAAGCCATACTTTTTGTGAAAATGGCTCATAATGGAAACTCAAGTTTCTTGGAAGTTTAACATTTTCTATCTATGGTTCTGTGATTATATGTTTTCGGTCAATTATTTTAACTTCTGTCGTGATTAAATTTTAACTTATTGTCCTATTTATAAAATTAAGGTCTGATATTATTTTTAATCTTCAATTAAATCGTACATTCAATTCAACCCTTTGAAGTAGTGCTTAAATTTTTAAGTTTCAAAATATTTTGATTAAAGTACGGTTTTGTGCAAATATTGACAAACTAAGACTAAACATTTATTGAAGTACCGTTGAACAATTATTTTTGTCATAAAAAGATGCATCTATTCCTCAAACACATCGTAGTCCCTACAAGTCCTATTCTCCATTTAATTCAAAAATTAAGAAAGTTGACTTTAAGTTAAAAAGAATTCAATATATACTTAGATTTTCTATTATTAAATCCATCAACCGAGCTATAAATTATAATGACATGTGGTGGTGGGCGTTACGCATGAAGCCGTACCCGTCTATAAGATCACCCGAAAAAATACACGAAAAAGGACATGGACCTTAGCCACAAGAGAAGAATGAGAGAATTCCTTATCTCATGTACAAAATAATATATCTACAGAGTTTAATTTGGAATGAAAGAGGACTCCTCTCTCATGTTACAAGATTGTTCGAGTCGCTTGATGTGTCCGTACCAATATAATCCTATACAATTATGACAGACATGTACACTATCCATTTTCAAAAGGAAAGTGACCATTTTTTGTTTTGATGATTTTGAAAAGTAAATAGTCCCTTTGATCATTCTTCATTAAATCTTTAACATTCCTAGCTAGCTTGCATGAAGAACATCTCTTGTTTTACAACTACTCCTATATTAGCAAGAGTATCAGCTAAAACGTTTGCCTCTCTGTAGCAATGCACAACTTGAAATCTTCTTGAGCCCATAGCTGCTGTATCAACTGAATAGATTCTCTAATTAGTGGCCAGAATTCCACTGTCTAATTGATCGATCATGCTAACAAGTAGTCTAGCTTGTTTGGCCGTGCTTTTTTTTTGGCCAAAAGTATTTTTCTGCAAAAAGTTAAGATGTTTAGCCAAGTTTTTAGAAGGAAAAGAAGTGTTTAAATAGTTTTTGAAAGCAAAAAAAAAAAACAGCTTCTCCCCAAAAATACTTTTTAAAAAATATTTTTGAGAAAAATACACTAAGAAATAATTTTTAAGAGTTTACTCAAATACTAATTGTTGCTTCAAAGTGCTTTTCAAATTGATAGGCCGAACTCAAATTATTTCTCACCAAAAATACTTTTTTGAAAAACACTTTAACAAAAAAAAAAAAAAA
>ML332976.1:0-16647 GCA_005239505.1 Nicotiana paniculata | reverse complement strand
AGACCTAAAAAAAAATATTTACACTAAAATATTCGGTGTGGTAAAAAATTAGTTGTTCACACCTCCGAATCAGGATTTGAAGGTTCTTGCATGTTCGTAATGATTTTGGACTTGGGCGTATGTCCGAATCGGGTTTTGGATAACCCGGGAGCGTTTCAGCATATATTGTGGAAGTTAGTGTTTTAGAAGGATTTCATAAATTTGGGTTGGGAAGCATTTCAGAGTTATTGATGTCCGTTGGGATTTCGAGCCTGAGAATAGCTTCGTATGGCCATTCTGGAGTTGGGAGCGCGATCGGAAGTGAATTCGGATGTCCGTAGGTCATTTTGAAGTCATTTGGCTAAAGATAAAAATTTGAAGGATTTTGAAAATCCAACCGGAAGTTGCAACAGACCCGTAATGTCGAATATGACTTGTGCGCAAAATTTGGGGTCAATCAGAGGTAATTTGACGAGTTTCGGCATCGAATGTAGAAGTTGGAAATTTCTAAGTTCATAAAGATTAAATTAAGGTATGATTCGTCGTTTCGGCGTTGTTTGATGTGATTTGAGGCCTCGAGCAAGTCTGCACTATTTTTTGGAACAGGTTGGCGTAATTGGAGGGAGTCCCGAGGGCCTCGGGTGGATTTCGGGTGGTTAACGGATCAAATTTGATGTTGGAAGAGGAGCTGGAGCTGCTGGTGTCTGGTGTGACCGCACCTGCGAGGATTTGGCGGCAGGTGCGGCTTTGGCGCCGCAGGTGCGAGAGTGGGCTGACTTGGCTGGGATCGCAGGTGCGATGGAATTTCGCACCTGCGAAGGCGCAGATGCGGGCAATGGGTCACAAGTGTGGATCCGGCTGGAGGAGAAAGAAGCCGCAAGTGCGGGCTCTTGGGTGCAGGTGCGAGGACTGGATCGCAGGTGCGAAAACCAGCCTGGGCAGAATGTTTTAAAACAAGGATCTTGGTTCATTTTCTCATTTTTCTCATGGCTTAGGCGATTTTAGGAGAGCTTCAAGAGGGGAATTTCATCATCAATGTCAAGGTAAGTAATTTATTCATGTTTTTAAGTTAAATACAAGTTATATGCATGGATTAGACATGGAAGTTAGTAGAAAAGTTGGGATTTTTGAGTAAAAACTTAGAAAAGGTATTTTTGATTTCTACCACGAATTTGAGCATGGAATTTAGAGTAAATTGTATATTTGAACTAGTAAAGCTATGGGTAGAATATATCTTCGAGAAATTTTTGATTCCGGCCGCGTGGGCCCGAGGCATTTTGGTTAATTCACTGAGCGGATTTGGGAAATTATATAATTTGAATTGTTGCAAATATTAGATCATATTTTCATTGTTTTGTCGTTATTTGGATAGTTTTGGGGCGTTGTGCATCCATTTGAGTCGTCGGGAGGGCTTGGAAGCCAGTTAGGTAATTTCGGAGCGAGGTAAGTCTCCTTTCTAAATTTGTGAGGGGGAATTGTCCCCCTTGGTGAACTAAATAAATACATGCTATTAATTGTGGGGACTACGTATGCACGAAGCGACGAGGGCCCGTGTGTAGCTACTATTATGCTTATGTCCGGGTAGTTTAGGACCCACTAGCATGTCTTACGTGTTGTACATGTGATCCTGCCAATGATATTAGACTGATAATGCTATTGAATTATAACCTATTTCCTACGAAGGCTAGAGTGTACCTTCTTAATCATTTAAAAGAGAATTTACTCCTCCGTGGATAATTGTATTCCGGATAAGGTTATATTATTGAATATTATAAAACTTGGCAAATGAATTTCGAGAAAGGATTTATATACTATTTTGTGATTTTTAAAAGAGAAATTTGTCATTTACTTGAGTATTTATTTTCCCGACGTAGTCGGGGTGGACTGTTGATTGTGCATGACTGCATGTGACCGCTTCGCAATTTAGATTCCGCGACCGGAGTGTTACTTCCCCCACTCTCATGGGAACGGGCCATACGCCATGGCGGATTTAAAGATGCACTTATGGTTCGGGCCGTTCGACCCTCGGTAGTGCACATACATGATTATTTTTATGGCTCAGGCCGGTTGTCCTTATCCCGTATGCGCATGATAAATTGTTACTAAATTCATGGATATTGATTTGACAGATATTTGGGGGAAGATGAAGTAGTAGTTCTTTATTTACTTCCAGTATTTACTTGGATTTTAGTGCCTTGTATATTTGTTGCTTTACTACCTTTACATGCCTACCGTTTTCATCATATTCTGTTAAATTATATTGTTGGACCTTAGTGAGTGTCAAGTCGACCTCTCGTCACTACCTCTCTGAGGTTAGGGGGCGACTTACTGAGTACCCGTTGTTTTCGTACTCATGCTACATTTGCTATGCATTTTTATTGCACAGGTATCTTCATAGCGATGTGGCTGGTTTGGAGACTTAGGCGAGCTGCATTATCCGAAGGCGATCCGCAGGTGACAGATTCTCCCTCGTATGGTATTATTTTATTTTAATTTCCTTGTCTAGTTGTATTTCGTACAAGCTTTGTATAAATTGTAAAATTCTTATAATTTGGTCATGCACTTGTGACACCGGGTTCTGGGATGTGTTTGGGATAAATGGAATGGTTTACCTATCGTATTTATTTAATAAATTTTTATTCGCTATTATAACTTCTAAGTGAAAGATAACGATTAAAATAGGTGTTAAAACAAGAAATCATTTCAAATAATTAATGATTGGCTTGCCTGACGGTGGTGTCCGGTGCCATCACGACCTTAGTAGATTTTGGGTCGTGACAGTTTTCTTCAGAACCAACACGGCGTATGTCACTTCCATTTAATGCATGTGACGTTTTATCATGACTTACTTTGTATGGCAGATGCTTCTTCTTATAAATACATCTTGTGCCTTCAGTTTCAACCTTCATTTTACAGTGTGCTTCTTCAACACTCGTTCTTGTTCTTTAGTACATATTACTCTATTAGTTCCTTATACAACCATGTCTTCATCAAATCCCGATCCTTGCAAAGTAGTAATTGTTGATGAACTTCCCCCTTCATCGGTTCCTGTTAGGAGTAGAAGAGGTGGTAGACTGCGTAGTTTAGGATCTTTGTCCATTCGTGGTTCTACTTCTCAAACAACATTGTTACTCCTTCTTCTTATAGGAATACGGTTTCTTTAACCCATAGATCTTCTGCCAGAAATAGGGTATCAAGTGAGCCCATTCGTGAACTAACGGTTGATGAAATCGTTCCTCAAGAATTTTCTTTCTCCTCTGATCGTGAATTGATTAGGAACCAAGTTACTTCTTTATATTCCCATGATCGTGTTGATATTTATCCTTCCAAAATTACTAATTGTTTGATTTATCTTGTTCGAAGAGAATGCTACTGGAAATCCAATTTTCCAGTTTTAGTTCCCGGTTCAAACCAAAGGATAACTTTGAATCAGGATGGTTATTCCTTTGTTTACATATATCATTTTACCTTAGGTTTCAGACCACATATTTACCTAGTGATTATAGAATTTTGCCGTTTCTTTAATGTTTTCTTAGGACATATTGGCCCTATCATATGGAGGGTTGCTGCATGTCTTCGATATTTATCCAACCTGGCTTCCTTACCATTCACCATTCAACACTTGCTTAATCTTTATTCCGCTAAATTATTTTGTTCAGGGGTTTTTACTCTCGTGGCCAGAAGCAAAAGGGTTTTGGTTAGCCCTAAGGATGACAGAGACCGTGGCTGGTATGCCCGTTTCGTTGCTGCTCCCACAAGTGCTTTGGTGGGTGAGGAAAATATACCCTTTCCAGAAAAGTGGAATTTTGCACGTAAGTTTTTTTTTTTATCTCTCTTCTTCTTTTATGAAGAAATAAAAACTTATAATCTCGTGGCTTATTTCTTTTTTAGAAACCATGGAAGATTTTTAAGAGATCCCTAGCTTCCGTGCTTTGGTAGAGAAGTTATTGTCAGTTGCTCCCATGGAGGGAAGGTCTTGGAAATAACTTTCTCATAGGTTTGGATGGAAAATCAAAACTCATGGTATCCTTCTTTTTAATTTTCTTCATTTCCTTTGTATTAATTTAGGAGTTACTAACTTTTCTCCTCTGCTAGGTTTCCCATCCGAGGTGTTAGTCCCGCATCTATTACTTATTCAAGACTCTCTATGTCCCTTGCTCAAGAAAGGATTTTGAGTTCTTCATCGAAGAAAAAATTAGACTGAGCCCGTGGCTCTGAAGGTGAAGAGGAACAAGAAGACAGATCCTTAGTGCACAGGCCTCGGGCTAGAGGGCGCATTATTTCAGATGATGAAGCCACCTCTCCTCCAAGTTCAGTTCCTTTGAATGAGCCTGAAAGTGATACTTTAGTTAGTTCTGATAAAGTGATGAATGTTCCCCCTCTTGACTCTACTGATCAGTTGTTTACCTGTGGTTTTGATAGCGAAGATTTTAGTCTCATTTCTAAAGAATTACCCCTTGCCTCTCTTCCAATGTCAGTCCCCATTCGTTCTCAAACTACCGTTCATATTGTTGTTGTTAATACCCAAGTTTTTTCTCATATTTTTTAAATATATATATATATACTTACAAAATAGTGTACATGCGTCATCATTTGATTTACCAGCAGGAACAAGTATTTTAAATAATTTTCTACAATTTTTAAAGGCTTTAAATCAATTTATTCCTGCATTTTTTATTATATAAATACTCATTAATTACATCACAAATAGTTTTATGATGATTTTATCATCTAATTTCATCATTTACACTCATATTAAGTTCTAAATATTTTTCGCATATTTGTCATAATTAAATTTGCATTTTAAGGGCTAAAATTGCACATATGCAATAATAGCCTATATGCATTTATAGTTACTTTATTTATGCCAAAATAATCTTTTTATACTTTTATAATGTTAGATAACTGTTTTTATTTTTTTATGTAGAAATAATATTTTATTATTTATTTATTATTTTTATAAATTATTTATTAATTAAATTTGGCTATTTAAAACCTTGCCTCGATTTGGAACCAATTTCAGACCCAAACCTACCCTGTTATCCCAAGCCCAATACCCATGGCCCAATTACCCTTACCCATTTATTACCCGACCCAACCCTGCTTAAATCTCAGTCGTATCTTGAAAGATTAACGACTCACATCCCTTCCCTAGTTTTAATTATCCAAACCCTCCTTAACCCTAGCCATTCCTCACCGGTTGCCGCCTTCAAACGCTCTCACCTCACTGCCCTAAACCCTAGCCGTCTCCCCCAATCTTCTCTACTAATCCCACTGAACATGGGATTCCCTAGTGGTTTCTTCCCATATCTTACCTCTCTTTGGTACTGGGACCTTCTATATACCGCTTGCCTAAACATGGCAAGCAGATCTCTTCAACTTCGAACAAAAATGGTTCAACCCCTTAACCTTTTTCTGTCTTTGTTCTTCCTTATTTTTTTATGGTATGGATCTCTATGAATCTCTGAGTATCTTTATGATTTTTTCTACTTACCCTAAAACTAGGGTTTCGGATCTTTTCTAGATCTAATCTGGTTTGATTCTTTAATTTTTTTTTATATATTTCTGTCTATATGTCTCTATGCATATTATTATGACTCTTTTCTTGATTATTTCTGCCAATTTTTACTTGCCTTAAATTTGGGGTTTTTAGGTTCTTCAAAATCGAACCAAATCTGGTTCGATTCTCTGATTTTTTTGAATAAAGTTTCTGTCTATATATCTATATCCATCTTATTGTAACTCTATACCTTTATTTTTGCCGATTTGCATATTTTACCTTAATTAGGGTTTTAAATTTTTCTTTTTAACCGTTAAGTACTTTCCTTTCTAGTATTTTGACTAATTATTGCCATATTTATGTGTTCAATTTCAGTACTAATTAAAACCCTCCCCCACTCCCCTTTGAGGACATATTTAGAGTTCGAAATTTTCTCACCAATAAAAACAAAATAGTACATTATTATCCCCTAGCATATATTATTCTGTGTATTTCTTATTCCTGGCCGGCTGGAAGCCAAGGCAAGAAATTTTCAAGTGTTTTGTCTCCGTTTGGTGATAATTGCTACACTACTTGATTCTTTTTTTCTCTGTCTCATCTCAACTAGTGAGTTATTGAATCCTTCATGTCACGACCCGAATTCCCATCGTCGGGACCGTGATGGCGCCTAACACTGTACTCGCTAGGCAAGCCAATATTAGAGATCTACAACATTTAGAGCATTT
This sequence comes from Nicotiana paniculata, assembly GCA_005239505.1. Lineage (NCBI taxonomy): Eukaryota > Viridiplantae > Streptophyta > Magnoliopsida > Solanales > Solanaceae > Nicotiana > Nicotiana paniculata. The sequence continues at coordinate 10,443 of ML332976.1, read as the reverse complement.
AAACTATGCGAGATTCCACTACCATTCATCACATAATACCAAACAAGAAGTAAAATTTTAGGAAATAATACTGCACAAAAATAATGATGTCTAACGGCCCATGATCTGGAGTCACAACTGCGGACTACTATGAATTTTACTACTAGTATTTGGCAAAAAGGAAAATGTATAACTGTTTGTGAACGAAATGAAATAGTAAATGAATATAAAGGAAGGGACTCCACGAATCTGCGGACATTGGCAGATCTACCTCGGGTCTCCTATGTGAAAGTCGACTACAACTTGAAATCAGCTCGGGCCGATACCTAGATTTGCACAGAAAGTGCAGAGTGCGACATCAGTACAACCGACCATATGTACTAGTAAGTGTCGAGCCTAACCTCGGCGAAGTAGTGACGAGGCTAGGGCATGACACCACATAAACCTGAACAGTATTATCATGCTAATAGCAACAACAGTAAACAAAGAAATAAAGCAAGAATAATGGGAAGGGGAAATGAAATGGGGGATCACCATATAAGGAATGATAAACAATAAAAAGGCACAGTTTAAACAAAATTTCTCCATTAAATTAGGCAATTAAGACAATAAAGGAAAACATCACGGCATCACCCTTCGTGCTTTTACTCTCAACCTCGCTAACACATAAATATAACGACACGACATCACCCTTCGTGCATTAAATCTCACATAATATACATTGCATCACCCTTCGTGCTTTACACTCCTCCTCGTAATATAAACAAGTCATGCACGGCATCACCCTTCGTGCTTTACACTCCTTCTCACAAGTCATATAATCAATAACAACGGATAGATACGAGTGTCACATAGAAAAAATTATTTATCAATGTTTAATATCACAATTTAAATCCCAACTTTGAATCAATGTTCACAAATTTATCAAACCTCAGTGGAACCGGATAGAAGTCTCCCAACATTTCAATAACAACAATAAGCATGGATAATAGGATTTAAGACTACAAAATTTGCAAGAATAGAATTTTACTCGCATGCTATGACTCGACTACAACGCATAGATGCTCGTCACCTCACATATACGTTGTAATCAACAACAAAACACGTAGCAAATAATCACACAATACATATTCCCTCAAGCCAATGTTAGACACAACCCTCACCTCGCTCCAATTACCACTTAACACTCAACCACCACTTTTCAAATTAGCCTCTGAGTCCACAATATCTACAAAATTTTCAACCGAATGATTCAACAAAAGCCTTAGGAATCATCCCTGATAATTATGGTTCAATTTAGTTCATATTTGAAAAATTCAACAAAAGTCAACACCTGAATCTGCTTGGTCCAAACTCGAAATTTGGAACAAAACCCGATTATCCATTCACCCCCGAGCCCAGATATACAATGGTTTTGGAAACCGACCTCAATTTGAGGTCTAAATCTCCAAATTTCGAAATCCTTAGTATTCTACCCATAATCTCCAACTTTTCCATAAAAATCCTACATTCTAAGTTGAAATCTTGTTAAAAGAAGGAAAAGGTTGAAAGAAAAGAGTTAAGAATCACTTACCTATGATTTGGGGAGATTTGGTCTTTGGAAATCGCACCTTAAGGTTTAGGTTCTGAAAAATTTAAGAATGAGGGAAAAATCCCGTATAAGTCCAAAGTTATCAGTTGCAGACGTCGCATTTGCGACCGCTTCGCAATTGCGAAGCTCGCAAATGCGAAGAGGCTATCTCAAATGTGAAGCTCTTCACAGTCCTGCTGCCACCACAAATGCGAGGAAAGTGTCACATTTGCGAACCTACCCGACGACAGACCCCCTTCCCAATTGCGAAGGTAAACTCGCATTTGCGAGAACTGCTAGCCCATGCTCTCTTCGCAATTGCGATGAAAGCCTCGAAATTGTCGTCCCTGCTTGGTTCACATTTTCGAAGCCTGATCACGCAATTGCGAGATCAGAGGCCTACTACAGACTCAGTTACACAAGCAAAGATTATATGTCCCAAATCACTCCGTAGCCTATCCGAAACTCACCCGAGCCCTAGGGGCTAAAAAAAACATGCATGCAAATCTAAAAAAATCATAAGAACTTTCTCGTGTGAGGAAGTCTCCAAAATAACACCTAGAACTACGAATTTAACACCAAAACTCGTGAATTTCTCAAGAATTTTTCAAAATTACTATTTTCTCAACCGGACGTCCTAATCACGTCAAATCAACTCTGATTTCTACCAAATTTCACAGACATGACTTAAATATTATAATAAACCTGTACCGGGCTCCGGAACTAAAATACGGGCCCGATACCAATGAGATCAAACATTAATGAATTCCTTTAAATCCTTAGAATTTCAGACTTATAATTTCATCAAAAATTCATCTCTCGATCTAGGGACCTCAATATTCGATTCCGGGCATACGCCCAAGTCCCATATTTAATATGACCTTTCTGGATCGTCGAAATACGGGTCCGGGTCCGTTTACTCAAAACGTTCACAAAAGTCAACTAAAAATTACTTTTAAATCCCAAAAATTATTATTTCATACATTTCCACATAAAGGCTTTCCGGATTTATGCCCGGACTGCACACACAAATCGAGGTGAGTAAAAATAAGGGTTTTATTGATAGGGAGGCGCGAAAGAGAGTCTGAAATCACAAGATGACCATTTGGGTCATCACACTTGACTACTTAATTACTAGTTTAATGTATTACTGCTATTAGACTAGTTACCCTAAAATATTATTATCTGTATTTAAGATATGTTAAATTTAGTCGATTAATAAAATTTGCCTAATTCTGCGTTATCTAGGACTATCTTTAGAAGATAAACATACTTTCACGCCTTTCCTAAGAACTAGTTAATCATGTGTGCCTTAGTAGATTCAGTAGCATGTTGTTGAACCTATTACCATGTGATCTGCTTAGTTCTGTTATCACTATGTCCCGACGCCTCTATTAAATTGTTTAATCAGTTCCAATTGATAACCACTGTGTTTCTTTTCCAAGATCTAAAGCCTTTATTATTTTTGTGAACATGTTTATGAATCGACCTTATTAGCATATGACTTTGTTAATTCTCACCTTTATTAAATCTTCTTAGGTTCAAATGTGTTGATATTTGCTTATGTTCTCTGAGTGATTCTGTCCCTAAATGTATCCCCTAATCCTATCATGCTCTCTTGAATCCTCACTCTTTGCTGGCTGAAAGCCAAAACAATTTAGATTTTGTCCTTGGCCTTCCTAGTGTGAGCACTGCTCAGAGTTCATATGAGACCCTCGTGAACTCTGACACACTAGGTTTTGGTCCTTAGTATTTCTTGAACTGTTCTGATCATTCTTCACTAGTGCGAGGATTGCCTGGGGTTCTTGAAGCCCTTGGGAACTCTGACACACTTGAGATTTGGGTTCTGTATGCTTTTCCTTGAGATATGGGTGAATCATTCACTGCTGGCTACTCTGTATGGACTTTTGAAGTTATTGTGAGTTAAGGACTGGCTTGTCCAGGTGTATTTGGGCCTGCTACAGGCTTCCTATAGTTTTTATACTATGTAATTCATTCATTCAATTCTGTTCTGTAATAATTGTTTGCAATAACAATTGGGGTATTAGTAAATTGGGAACTGGGTTTATTTTTAACATTTACATGAGAATGGGTAGAAATCCTGCCTATAAGTGTTTGCTTTGCTCATTCTGATATTATGTGTTAGATAACCTGCCTATAGGTGTTTACTTTGCTCATTCTGCCATTGTGTGTTAGATAACCTGCCTATAGGTATTACTTTGCTAGAATAAATTATGTGGATAACCTGCCCATTCTGCTTTTACATGTTTGATACCATGCCTATAGGAAATAAAATAACCAAAGTTAAACTTGCATTGCAGCACATTCATTAGGCATAATGATCATATGGTCATTTATATTCTATAAATATACATTGTTAGAAGTCATGATTATAGGGATCTTAATTGATTGATATGCTATTGTCATACTTTCCCATTAGAAAGCATGCCTATGAGAATTAAAACCAGTTTCCATCACCAAAGGTAGGAATCATGTCTATATGGTAATCACCATCTGTGTTAAGCACTAAAACCAGGCTTTAAACATTGTCTCGTTGAACACCATTAGAAAACATGCCTATAGGAACAACTGAGTAATTCTGAATATCTCTTGTTGCTTATCACAGCCCAACATGAGTAAATAACCTAGATAGAATGCCTATAGGTTTAACCGCTAATAATTATAAACAGTAGGTAACTATGCAATCACTTAGAAATTACTATGCATAACTGCCAGTATGACTAAAATCCAGAATCATATAGAAATCATGTCTATATGACCTATCAACTTTAATTGTTGAAACTATCAAAACGCCTAATATGTTGTGTGCATTTGCTGCCTAAGTGTGTAGGCTAATTCGAGCCCCTATTTGATTTTATATGAAAGTCCAACTTGTTTTTGTATGTCGTCTAGTTTTACCTTTTTTGAGCAACCTAAGTTAAGTTTAGAAGGACCCAAAATAGAGGTCCAAATGGCTCATGGGCCATAGGCAAGGGACGGGTAGTGCACGCGTAGTGTACGACTTAGAATTGATTAGAGTGTTTTAGGTAAATAACTTAAAGATAGTAAGCGGGTAGATGGAGATGATATTCTGTGCCTGGTGAATATTATGAGTAACACCCCCACCTTGGGGGAGTTACGAAGTATTATTTATTTTTCACGGGGTGATCCTTTAGGATAAAAAACTTAGGACCCCCCCATTCCTATTAAAATAATTCCTCTCTTATCTATTGGACTAATTCACATGAATTGAGTTCGGCCGGGACCCACCGTTGTGGACCTCGAGGAGTGCCTAACACCTTCTTCTCGAGGTAAACTAGTAAATCCAAGTCATTTGCAATAGGTGCCCTAACGCACCTTAATTCGTTAGGTGGCGAATCTCTTTTAATAATCCTTCCTCCCTTTTTAAAAAAAAGAGTTTTCAAAGTCGAAACTCGATTTCGCGAGAAAAAGGGGGCACGACAGCATGACGACTCTGCTAGGGAAATCCTTAGGCTCTTACCATAATGAACTTGTTTGTGTGAATTAGTCTCCCTCGATAAGCGTGCTTTTATTATTTTATGCTTGAATTCACCATTTTATTTGCTACATTCATATCCCCTTCCTATTTTTCCTTTACATGAATTTACATGCAATTCTTTGTTTAATCTTGTTATAATATGCAAATCATATTCGTTGGCTTCAATCTTTATGTCTTTCCCAATTCCTACCCCTTTTTTACTGCTTTATTATATTTTTTCCATTATACGAACTAACTCCTTCCTTGTTTTTCTTTCTTTTCTGTCTTTACATTTATTAAATACCATATTTATCGCATTTATCATGTAAAATACTTGACAAGATGTTATTTCACTTTTTGCATAATTACATGCTCTGCATTATATTCCACTCGTGTGCAATTAATACCATAGCGGAACCTGATGAGTGTCCGTGCTCTTCCTATATTACCCTTTCTAAATTTGGAATGACTTATTTGCGGTAAAACTAGTCGATCAGTGGTGTAGTTTGACGATTTTGTGCCTTTCCCTTTCAAGTTGTCCGCTTGAGGGTACCGGTATAGACTTCTATGAAAAACCCCTACTCTGATGTTAACTGTGCATGAATCATGTCCAAACCTAGCATGGGTTAGTCTGTTGTCCGCATAATAACCCTTTAAGGAAAGTCTTGTCCAAATCCCATCAGGATTTCCATAATCCCAACGGGCACGATCATGATATGTGCATTCTTTGGAGAAAACATGTTGATATGCTTATAATTAATGTGTATATAGTCAAATCCGGAGGGGGAAAGTGCGAACTTTGTTTATTTTATTAAAAATGAGGAACGAAGTCTCCAGGTTCGGCATGGTTCGAAGTATCCCACCTTTATTTCTAGATAAGTGGGAAAATCTCTCGCCAAGCGACAAAAATAATGTGAAAAGAGTTCTCGAAAATTTACCCTCCTTGTTAGATATTCATCCAAACAATGTACTGATCGAGTCCGCTACTATGTTATGGGATAAAAAGAGGGATGTATTTCATTTCGATAATGTAGAGATGACTCCCCTTCTTGAGGAAATAGGAGGTTTTGTCGGGCTACCCTGGGTTAGTCCTGGTCTATTGGTACTGAAAAATCATACTTCAAGTGGATTTCTGAAAATGATGGGTCTTAGAAAGAATTACAAGTTAGTTTTCTTGAAGAAGTACTACATACCTTTCGACTTCCTTTACGAGCGATATGGGCACAACACATCCTACCGTATTTTTCATGATGAGTTTGCCATCACATACCTGGGTTGGACTCATTGTCGGGTTTTTGTGTTCATCGTCTATTTTCTAGGTATGATAGTATTTCCAATCCAAGGAGACAGGATTCACACTCGTTTGGATATGGTAACCAAGACTTTAATAGAAGGGATTGAGGGAAAAACTTACACTATTGTTCCAATGACCATAGAAGAGATATACCGAGACCTGGACCGCTGCAAGAAGGGATTTAGACATTTTAAGGGTTGCAATTTGTTGCTGCAGATATTGTTGTTGGAGCATCTTCAAAGAAGAAAATACCATCAGGAATTTGCACGGCGAATATAGAATGACCACATAGCTTTCCACCATCCAAAAAGAATGAATTTCATCCCAGACGGGTTTGCACAACCGGAAAATGCTGTGGATTGGGTACACTTATTTAGCAACTGACTGATGACAGGTTCCATTGGATGTTCGAGTGGTTCCCTTCTAGCGAGTTCATCATCAGGCACATGGATGTTCCTAACTTAGTGTTGATCGGGTTGAGGGGTATATATCCTTATGCTTCTATCAGGGTCATGAGATAGGCTGGGAGAAAGAAAATCATACCACGAGTTTCCAAGATAGTTCATTGCAAACCAGACTTTCAAGGTGATGCCATTCCATTCAAGTGTGAAGCCAAACACATGTGGCATCTGAAGATTATTATGGAGAAGGATACCATCGAACTGGATCGGTACCACGCCGGTCATGTGTATTTCTACCTATCATGGTTGGATGATTACATACCGAGAGAAGTCGAGTCAGGGGTCGATCGAGGAAACAGGGTCATAAATGAAGCTTCCGAAGCACAGGTGAAATACAAGAGGTTGCGCAAGATAATCCTTGAGTCTGAAGCCAGGAATTTGGAACAACACAAGGTAGACATGGAATCAATCAATGAATTGAGAGAAATTGCTACAAAATCAACGGAGATGTTTGAGTACTTAGAGCAGGGTCTGATGGAACTTGAGGGGAAGATGAGGAAAAGGATCGTGGATTGTCAGAATGCATAGGGCAACAAAGGAGGACACCTACCAAGGGTGTATCTGTTGCTGGACATGCGCGACCTGGGGAATCTGATCGATGGGGCCAAGAAGGCCAAGCTTGGAGAAGGTCCCTCCTCGACCAAGTAGATTAAAATTACTGTTTACTTGCTTTTCTAGAGTCGTTTTAGAAATTGGTTGTAATAAGGAAAATGCCACTAGCAACTCTTTTAATTATTGTCATTTTAGAGGTTTGGCTTATTTACTACATTAATGAAATGAGGTAGTTATCGGTATTAAGTTTCTCCAAATCTACGTGTTGCTAGGCCTACCTCACGCATAATAAGGTCCCCAAATTAGGACACGAAGTTATAGTTCCTCAATACATGTTTAAATACTGCAAATATTCTTCCAATATCCCCTACTAACTTGATTACTTTTTTTTTCTTTTCTTTGTTTTGATTATTCACATCTCCTAAGGTTGATTCGTGCATACTGGCATCATCAACATATCATACCAGAACCAGGGTCCTCCACCTCCTCCTCCTCCTCCGAGTGATCCTAAAAATAAGGGAAAATCTAAGATGGATGACAGGAGTGGTATCGGGAAAGATAACGTTGGGCATGTAGAAAATATTGAAACTTCAGATGGTCGAAGTACTCCGGCATAGAATGATTTAGTTCTACGGCTGGAGCAGAAAATTCTTGAATTGCAAGGGAACTTGAGCAGGTCCGCAACTTGGCAAACCTCTCCCTCACCTTAAACGTCCCGGATATTAACCAATAAAACGCCCACAACCCAGCACCTCCTCAAAACACACCAAACCAACATCCACAAAATCCTCCCGCACCTCATCAATATGCCACAACTAATCAAATCCTAACCCTCCACCAGTACCAACTCCTCCTCAGCACCAATATCTTCTAACTCAGTATCCGCAAACTACTACCTATCATACTCCTCAAAATACACCACAACCTACTCCTGATCCACCAAAGTCAACAAATGATCACCACTACACTCAAACCCCCGGTATCCACCAAAAAACCCCATATATGTAGAAACCCTACCTCACCCACTCAACAAACCCCATACACACCAGAATTCACCGAGAATGACCTGCTCATCAAGAATATGGAAGAGCAACTCAAGAACATCACAAGCCTAGTCCAGGGTGTCGAAGGGGGTAAAGGCATTGAGGGTTTGAATTATGAAGATTTGTGTATTCAGCCAGATGTAGAAATGCAACAAACCTCCTAAGTTCGAGATGTGTGAAGGAACAGGTGACCCAAAGGTGCATTTAAGGACATACCATGACAAGCTCGTAGGAGTTAGGAAAGATGAAAGGATTCGCATGAAAATGTTCATGAGAAGCCTCACTAGAGACGCCCTATCTTGGTACATCAGTCAAAATTCCAAGAAGTGGGTTAGCTGGGTAAGCATGGCATCAAATTTCATGGATTTGTTCAAGTTTAATACGGAGAATGCACCAGACATCTTCTACATACAGAATCTCAAGAAGAAGCCAATGGAGACTTTCCGCGAGTATGATACTCGATGGAGATCGGAAGCCGCGAAAGTAAGGCTGGCACTGGAAGAAGAGCAGATGAACAAGTTCTTTGTCTTGGCCCAAAACCCACAATACTATGAAAGGTTAATGGTTATCGAGAATCACAAATTCTCCGACATCATCAAGCTAGGGGAGAGGATTGAAGAAGGGATCAAGAGCGGGCTGGTGACTAATTTTGAGGCATTACAGGCTATGAATAAAGCTTTGCAGTCAGGGGGCATATCCAAAAAGAAAGAAGTTCGGGTTGTGATGGTAGCCCAAGGTCCAAAATCTCGTCTTACATACCAAACACCTCCACCCACATATCAGCCCTCACTTCCCAGATATCCACAACCCGCCACTGCCTACTACACTTATAACACCCAGCCAGCATATTATCACTCACCGCCAGCTCGCCAAAACTATCAAAAACCTAGACGAAATCTCGACCGTAGGCCACCCAGACAATACACCCTTGTTGCTGAACCCATCGATCAATTATACAAGAGACTAAAAGTTGCTGGATATGTCACCCATATTCCCGTTGTTGCCATGGAAAACTCTTCTCAATGGGTCAATCCAAATAAAACATATGCCTACCACTCCGGCATGAAGGTTCATACCATCGATGAATATCGCACTTTGAAAGACAATATCCAAACATTAATTGATACCAAGGTCATACAAGCAAGGGAGGATGTACCTAACATCCGCAACAATCCTCTCTCGGATCATAGGGGCGAGGGAGTCAATGTGATAGAGACTGATAAGAATGGGATCCAGAAGGGTCAATTTGGATTATTCAAGAAGGGGATGACACAAAGAAACCCGTGGCAGAGACAGGACATGGACAGGACAAGGACAGGACACGACAGGGCACGGCAGGGCGTGGCCGTGACACGGACAGGACACGGACAAGACACGACAGGGCACGGCAGGGCGTGGCCGTGGCACGGACAGGACACGGACAGGACACGATAGGGCATGGCAGGGCGTGGCCGTGGCACGGATAGGACACGGACAGGACACGACAGGGCACGGCAGGGCGTGGCCGTGGCACGACACTGGACACGGACAGGACACGGACAGGACACGGACAGGACACGGACATGACACGACAGGGCACGACAGGACACGGACAGGACACGATAGGGCACGACAGGACACGGACAGGACACGACAGGGCACGGCAGGACACGGACGTCGCTCAACGCCGCACCACGTCNGAGCGGGTCGCCGCGTGCCGGCCGGGGGACGGACTGGGAACGGTTCCTTCGGGGGCCTTCCCCGGGCGTCGAACAGCCAACTCAGAACTGGTACGGACAAGGGGAATCCGACTGTTTAATTAAAACAAAGCATTGCGATGGTCCCTGTGGATGTTTACGCAACGTGATTTCTGCCCAGTGCTCTGAATGTCAAAGTGAAGAAATTCAACCAAGCGCGGGTAAACGGCGGGAGTAACTATGACTCTCTTAAGGTAGCCAAATGCCTCGTCATCTAATTAGTGACGCGCCTGAATGGATTAACAATTTCCCACTGTCCCTGTCTACTATCCAGCGAAACCACAGCCAAGGGAACGGGCTTGGCAGAAT
>ML332974.1:0-15083 GCA_005239505.1 Nicotiana paniculata | reverse complement strand
ATATATATATATATATATATATATATATATATATATATATATATATATATATATATATGCGAAAAGGGACCTTTATCCCCTTTTCAATGGGTGAAATTCATTGAAAACATATAAATGAGTCAATATACACAATTTGAGGAAGACTGGAGGTGATTTGGACTGACTTGGTATCCAAATTCATAGTTAAAATCGAGTTTTAAAAATTTCTTCTACGACATGTGTATCCCACATGTATCTCACACACAAGTATACATGTAATACACATTTTATACAAATATGATACATATGTGATATTCAAATGATACATAGTGTGATACACATATCATCTTTTTTCATGTTCATCTTTTACTTCGAGTTTCTAATTCAAACCACCTCAAAACTCTACTAAATCATTCCAAAATTGAGATTTAAACTCCTTAAAATGTATCTGATCTATTCAAACAACACCTACTCAAAAGAAAGTAAAATTTTGATATTTTTTTGGTACAAGTAATTTATTGGCTAATATTGGTATTTATTTTATGAATTGGTTAATTTTATACTAACTTACTTATGGGCTGACATAACTGGTAATTTCTCAAAAAAGAATACCTTAAAAATATGTCATTAACACATTACCTTTTCGCAATTATTCTTTAGAGCGAATAATGAAAAAGGGAAAGTTAAATATTGGGAAAATCAATAAAAGCACCCTTGTACAATATGTTGAATAAAGGTGTATTTGGTTAAGAAATAAGTTTATCATGAAAATTATTTTGTAAGAAATATTTTACTTTGGAAAACTACTTTCAGATCAATTTATAGAATTTGGTTAAGTATAATAAAAAGGAATGTAACTTAGGAATTTGGTACGAAGGAAAATGTTTTCATGGAAAATGAGTGTGTCACGACCCAAAATCCATTAAGGTCGTGATGGCGCCGGACCGCACTGTCAGGCAAGTCAACACTTAATAAATAAATAAAATCTTTATTTTAGAATTCTCGAAGTCATTCCTTATTCATTTTCTTTAATAATAATTAGCGAACTTTCACTGAGTAAACGATAATACCTTAACTAATTTAAATATTGAATAAATATCATAATTATCCCAGAACCCGGTGTCACAAGTGCATGAGCAAATTTTCTAGGAATTATACATGTACACAATACTTGCCCAGAATACAAATAGGAAAAGGAGTTTAAAATAAGATACAATACATCTGAGGAAGACTCTGCCGGCTGCGGGTCGTCTCCGGATGGTGCAGCTCATCTAAGTCTCCAGGTCAGCCACATCACTGCGTCAAGCAGGGCCACTAGCTATGAAAGTACCTGTGCAATAAAAATGCACAGCAAGTGTAGCATGAGTACGAAAAAAACGTGTACTCAGTAAGTATCCCGCCTAACCTCGAAGAGGTAGTGACGAGAGGTCGACTTTGACACTTACTAGAGGTCGAATTAATATAATCAAGCGTGATGTCAAACATGGATATTACTATCGAATAACATATAACAACAGGAAAGGACAACTTCTTTCATAAATTATAAATCTCAATTCCGTCTTCTCAGTTAACCACTCATATCTTAAGACAATAAAACAGTTCAAATCACAGATGGTATCCAGTAAATATCATGCGCAGGAAAATGCCAAGGGTCGAACGGCCCGAACCAACATAAATGTAAACTATGTACTGCCGAAGGGTCGAACGGCGCGAACCATAGATGCGTCTATTAACCCGCCGTGGCGTACGACCCGCTCCCATGAGAGTAGTGAAAGAAATTACCCCGCTCACAAAATATAAATTGCAAAGCGGTCACACACAGTCATGCACATTCAAACAGTCCGCCCCGACCACATCGGGAAAACCAATACTCAAGTAAATGACAAATTTCTCTTTTAAGGGTCACGGAAATAGTATTTAAATCTTTTCCAAGAAATCAATTTTTACCAAGTTCGATACGGTTTAAACACTTTATTTTCATCAATAAGATTACAAGTATGACAAATAAACATGCTTTTGGGTCCTAGACTACCCGGACATAAACATAATAGTAGCTACGTGCGGACTCTCGTCACCTCGTGCGTACGTAGCCCCCACAAATAGTAGCATATATTTAATTAGTTCACCTATGGAGACAATTCCCCCTCACAAGGTTAGAAGGGAGACTTACCTCGCTCCGAAGATTCATAACCGGCCTCCAAGCCCCTCTGACGACTCAAATTGATGCTCAACGCCCCAAAACTATCCAATAACGGGAAAATCAATGAAAATATACTCTAATACTTATAACAATTTGAATTTTCACTCGGGCCCACATGACCGGATTCCAAAAATTTTCGAAGATAATGATTACCCATAGACTTACTAACTCAAATATACAATTCACTCTAATTTCCTACTCAAATTCGTGGTTAAAATCAAAAAATACACATTCTAGGTCTTTGTTCAAAAATCCCAAATTTCTACTTATTTCCATGACCAAATCTATATACAACCTTGTATTTTAACTTGAGATGAGTAGAAACAACTTACCTTGACATAGATGACGAAAATATCCACTTGAAGCTCTCCATAAATCGCTCAACCAAGAGAAAAATGAAGAGAAATGGACAAGACCTCGGCTATAAAATGCATACTGCCTCCAGTCCTTCCGCACCTACGGTTACTACGCTCGCACCTGCGAGCCCGAGGTGCGCCCAAACTATCGCACCTGCGGCTTTCTTCTTCCCCAGCCTTCTCCGCACCTGAGCTCCCTTGTCCGCATCTGCGCTCCTGCAAGTGCGAAAATAACCTCGCACCTGCGGCCCCCAGCCAAGCCATCCTTTTCCGCTTCTGCGATACCTTAGCCGCACCTGCGGCCAAAACCTCGCAGGTGCGGTCACACCAGACACCAGCAGCTTCAGCTCCTCCTCAACTTCAAATTTGATCCGTTAACCACCTGGAATCCACCCGAGGCCCCGGGACCCCATCCAATTGTATCAACATGTTCCAAAATATAATGCGGACCTTCCCGAGGCCTCAAATCACATCAAATAACATCGAAACAATGGATCACATCACAATTCAATCTTTATGAACTTTGAAATTTCAAAATTCTACATTCGATGCCTAAACCTATCAAATCACGTCCGATTGACCCCAAATTTTGCGCACAAGTCACATTCAACATTACGGGCTTTCTCCAACTTTCAGAATCGCATTCCGACCCCGATATCAAAATTTCCACTTCCGGTCGGATTTCTCCAAAAACCTTCAAATTTCTATCTTTAGCCAAAACTTCAAAATAACCTACGGACCTCCGAATTCACTTCGATCGCACTCCAAACACCAGAATCACCATACGGAGCTATTCCCAGACTCGTAATCCCAAACGGACATTAATATCACTGAAATTCACTTCAACCCAGACTTATGAAATTTTTTCAAAAATGCTTACTTCTACCATATGTGCCGAAACGCTCCCCGGTCATCCAAAACCCGATCCGAACATACTCCCAAGTACAAAATCATCATACGAACCTGCTGGAACCTTCAAATCCTGATTTTGAGATCGTTTACTCAAAAATCCAATCTTAGTCGATTCTTCCAACTTAAGGCTTCTGAACTGCGAATTTTCTTTCCAAATCGACTCTAAATTTCCCGAAATTAAATTCCGACCACACCGACAAGTCATATCACCTTAAATGAAGCTGCTCATGGCCTCAAACCACTGAACGACGCGCTAGATCTCAAAACACTCGGTCGGGTCATTACATTCTCTCCCACTTAAACATACGTTCGTCCTCGAACGTGCTAAGAACTGCTCTAGAGTTATCTGAAATCACTGTTTAACACCTCGTGCACCTGCTCGTGCTACCACAACCCAGTTGAGTACATTAGCTCGGTCAAATACGAAGATATCCTCTTTCATTTATGCAATGGGCCTTAGAACTAGGTCTTCATAATCCGAAATCCTCTGCCAGACCTGTTTCCAATATATGAATATGTACCAGAACACGACCGCATACCTTTTCTGAATTAGCACCATGCACCGCATAATTCATCGTCCAACCACAATGACATTCCCTGAACCTTAATAGCCAAAATTTCACGAATCTGATGCTCATAGTGCATCTCATGACATATATATAGGTCTTGCTATAACTCTTACGATACTACCACAATGGAGGAGGTGTGTAGAAATTTAAAACCAACTGTAGATTTAACCAATCATTGGATCTCTAATCTCGACTAGAATCATCACATCATTACGAGCCAACTAATGGTATTTGTCCTTTAATATACTTCATCAAATCTTACCGCACTGATCCCTGGTCCAATAATCTCGTCTCACCCAGTATGAACTGCTCAGACAACAATCACCCCAGACATGACCAACAGTCTCACATGATGCCACAACATGCCAATAAGACACAACTCGAACACGATACACAATGAAATGAATTACGAAAGGAACTACTCAACTCACGCAATTAATATGAACCTTCCTCCGAAAAGCAGGAAGCAAAACACAAGAAAATAGACATAGGGATCCTTACTCAACATCACACTGTTGCGGCGTGCAACCGGATCCAAATAACATACCCGAGGTGGCGTGCCACCCGATCCACCCATGAAATTTACATAAGGAGATACACACCGAGGTAAATTGCTCATTACCACAAAATAATGAATACCGGTCACAAGCATGCTAAGTGCATAATACAATCCTGGGGAGACTAATAGAGCCATATGCTACAAAACTCAAGCACAACTAAGGTGCGATATATAATCTGAATCTCAAGAGCTATCCTGCTCACAACATCATCACTATGCATAAATCTCAACACATAAGAAATTATCAAGCTGTTTCACAACCCACACGGCACAAGATAATATTACATGAAACATAATCCTATTTATATCCATTCACACACTTCAAGCCGATCTGCTCGCACTGCACTAGACTGATAGCCTTACATGGTTCCATATTAACCCGCTTCCTCTCATAATATGCAAGAACAACCATCATGGCCGGGACAAACACCCCACAATCCACAACCAAATGAACCGAACGCCCTCCAGGCATAAATTCTAAACTAAGCAATATTACACTCCTTCATCCTCAGTCCAAATCTTCCACCCATTAAGTGACTACACATCACACTCATACGATCATCCCATGGTCACGCTCCCAGGACCTTCCACACAAGGTAGCAAGTCTGCACATCCACCACTGGCCCCACTAACACTGTAAAACAATTCAAGAACCCATAACCAGGATGCAAAGCCTCTTTCACCAAACACCGATCTTAGGTGACACTGAAGACAACACCAGCTTACCCTAAAAATTTGAATCCCTTTTCTTGCTCATCCGAGCTCATGACATCCTTGTCAACACCTAATCGCAACCTCGATCATTACTTCCAGTTACACGCTGATTACTGTACCTACCATGCCAATATGAGATAGTGCAAGAATTCCATCATAACTTCTGGACCACTAATAGGGTGAACACTTCATCATATAGAAACCTTTTACTTACCTCAATTCAAAAGAACCACTACAAAACACGAGTGAATTCCCAGAATCACAATACATGCAAATCCTTAAACTCCAGCTCTGCAGGACGTAACTGATTCACCCGTATACCTCAAACTGAAACTAATACAACACTCAGCCGCGCAATCGACTTATCAACAACAGACTCCCCCACTTGGCTCAATCCATAGATCAAGATGAAAAATAATTCACGATGCCCATACACTAACACCTCCACGATACCGCAGTGAGATTCAATTAAACTTTCCATAAGCTCATATAACACGACCCATCTCGTATCTCAATTCACTTCGCACTCACCGCAAGGTAATGATAACCCCAATCAACACATAGCAACTCAATTCGCACTCACCTTGAGTGACTCCATTCCACGAGACCATTTTGTTTCTAGACCCATGAACCGTTTCATGCCCTCCTTGCATGCATATTCACATCCTTGACTGGTATACCCATTCCGATAACCCTTCCATGAACCCGAAGTCATTTTCTCCTTTTTATGAACCCTAATGCTACTCTACACGCCGAAGATAAGGTAGAACACTCCAACCATTTTCTTTTTCCCATAATTATGCTGCAAAAACTCGATTCTTAACCATACTGTGGGCTTGGAATCCTTGGACACCACCTTCTAACCTTTGAATCCATTGGAACCATTGTTGAGAGTCACCCACTCTGCTTGGTCCCTAATATAATCAACCCTACAGCTTCGCTGGCACCTGAACACCCATCTTGATAAAGCGCCCGACTGAATCCCTCCACTTGTAAATTACCTCTGTACTATGCATAAATCCTGAATCTTTCCAAAGCCTAAACTTGATTCAATAAGGCCAACCCTCCAACGACGTTGTACTGCACAATCCCTACGACATCCATACCCCATCCTACACCCGTCCTCATTTACCAACTTTACCAGTCCGTCCGCTCCTCATGGACATCTACTAAAAGTGCGACAACATCTTCCAATTCACCGCTGTATTACATCCTTCTTCATCCCGAACAACTCTTCTCTATTGTATCCAACCTTCTGCCGAAATAGCCAATATTTCAATTTAACTCTGTGGACCCCATCATCGTCCACTAAAATTTCTAATTCACTCCAAACTTCCCCTCAAGAGGTGTATCTATCTTACCACAGAACTCATATGCTATGCTGACACTCTCCCACTTTGGTTAAACTCACTCCGGCAAGCAACTACCTGACCTCCTTTTTCTTACACCTGGCCTTTTAGAAATTTAACCATCACCTGACACTTCCCACGTGTCCTTCATTATCCCTTGCTGCCCAGTCGTTGCCTTAAGCCAATAACTATCTTTGTAGCACTTAAACCAGCAGATCACCACAACTTCAAACCTTTCCGAAGATCATCTTTCTTGATCCGCCTTTATTAGACATACATTATTCAATACTGAACCACCACACACCACAACCTCTGACAACCGCTTCTTCAATATTACTCCACAACACTCTGACCCGATGCCAATCAAAAACATCTATACCACATCACAGATGAATATTCCACCTTGCTTGAAAACACCAAGTCTTATTATTTCAACCCAAATTGAGCATTCATAGATCAATTGCCTTTCCTCCGCCGGAACTAAAATACTGAAATCTCGGAATCACGCTCTGAGAAGACCTCCTTCCAAGTCATTCATTGTCCTAACACATGGGAAAGCTTCCTATCACCACGTCCATACCGTGCGGTGACCAATCATAAGCATCATAACAACCCGAGCATAGCCTCAAAGCCCTCAGAAACATAGCTACTGAGCCGAAACAACATATTATCTTTCTGCAAAGCGATGACAATAGCCAAAACTAACTACGCATGGAAACGCATCACTCACCATATCTGTAGTACCATTACCTTTCCTCAGATTCCCGATTCATAGCAAGCTCTTCGCGACGCGTAAGATTGAGTAAGAAGGAACGTAGGCATGAGCCTCAAAGGAATCAAATCACACGTTGAGGAATCAAGAAGGGAAGTACTCCTAACAACCCTGTAGCCTCTCAAAGATAAGTACAGACGTCTCCGTACCGATCCGCAAGACTCTACTAGACTTGCTCATGACTCGTGAGACCTAAGGGAACCTAGTGCTCTAATACCACGTTATCACGACCCAAAATCCATTAAGGTCATGATGGTGTCGAACCCCACTGTCAGGACAGCCAACACTTAATAAATAAACTAAATCTTTATTTTAGAATTCTCGAAGTCATTCCTTATTCATTTTCTTAAATAATAATTAGCGAGCTTCTACTGAGTAAACGATAATACCTTAACCAATTTAATTAGTGAATAAATCCCATAATTATCCCAAACCCGGTGTCACAAGTGCATGAGCAAATTTTCTAGGAATTATACATGTACCACAATACTTTTCCGAAATACAAACTGGACAAGGAGTTTAAAATAAGATACAATACATCTGAGGAAGACTCTGCCGGCTACGGGTCGTCTCCAGATGGTGCAGCTCGTCTAAGTCTCCAAGTCAGCCACATCACTACGTCAAGCAGGGCCACTAGCTATGAATGTACTTGTGCAATAAAAATACACAACAAGTGTAGCATGAGTACGAAAACAATGTGTACTTAGCAAGTATCCCGCCTAACCTCGAAGAGGTAGTGACGAGAGGTCGACTTTGACACTTACTAGAGGTCGAATTAATATAATCAAGCGTGATATCAAACATGGATGTTACTATCGAATAACATATAACAACAGGAAATGACAACTTCTTTCATAAATTATAAATCTCAGTTCCGTCTTCTCAGTTAACCACTCATATCTTAAGACAATAAAACAGTTCAAATCACAGATGGTATCCAGTAAATATCATGCGCAGGAAAATGCCGAGGGTCGAATGGCCCGAACCAATATAAATGTAAACTGTGCACTGTCGAAGGGTCGAACGGCGCGAACCATAGATGCGTCTATTAACCCGCCATGGCGTACGACCCGCTCCCATGAGAGTAGTGGAAGAAATCACCCCACTCGCGGAATATAAATTGTGAAGCGGTTACAGACAGTCATGCACATTCAAACAGTCCCTCTCGACCACATCGGGAAAACCAATACTTAAGTAAATGACAAATTTCTCTTTTAAGGGTCACAAAAATAGTATTTAAATCTATTCCACAAAACCATTTTTACCAAGTCCTAGACTACCTAGACATAAACATAGTAGTAGCTACGCACGGACTCTCGTCACCTCGTGCGTACGTATCCCCCACAAATAGTAGCACATATTTAATTAGTTCACCTATGGGGACAATTCCCCCTCACAAGGTTAGAAGGGAGACTTACCTCGCTCCGAATATTCATAACCGGCCTCCAAGCCCCTTTGACGACTCAAATTGATGCTCAACGCCCCGAAACTATCCAATAACGGGAAAATCAATGAAAGTATACTCTAATACTTATAACAATTTAAATTATAAAATCCCAACTCCGCTCGAAAAGTTGACCAAATTGCCCTCGGGCCCACGTGCCCGGATTCCGAAATTTTTTGAAGATAATGATTACCCATAGCCTTACTAACTCAAATATACAATTCACTCTGATTTCATGCTCAATTCGTGGTTAAAATCCCAAAATACACATTCTAGGTCTTTGTTCAAAAATCTCAAATTTCTACTAATTTCCATGACCAAATTATTATACAACCTTTTATTTTAACTTGAGATGAGTAGAAACAACTTACCTTGACATAGATGACTAAAATCCCCACTTGAAGCTCTTCAAAAATCGCCCAACCAAGAGAAAAATGAAGAGAAATGGCCAAGACCTCGGTTATAAAAATGCACACTGTCACGACCCAAAATACTAACTCAGGTCGTGATGGTGCCCAATACCGGGGTTAGGCAAGCGACACCTAAATTACTAAGGATTTCTCCCATGATTGATTAAACATCCCAATACGTGCCAAGTTTTTAAAGTTCAAACATTAATTGAAAAAAAATAGCAAGTCATTTTTACCAAAAGCAGTCAAAAAGAGGGATGAGCCAATATATATATATATATATATATATATATATATATATATATATATATATATATATATATATATATATATATATATATATATAGACCCGCAAACCGAAATAACAACTACGTGTGTGCCAGAAACTAGTGTCACAACTCCTAGGGGCATACTAACAGAATATACAAAACATAATATACAATCCTATTGTCTGAAAAAATAGACGGGAAATAATGATCACGCTCAACTATGTCTTATAGAAAGACTAAACGGGCGCTGCAAATATAATCTGGGGTATTACGCCCAAAGTCGANTTTGAATATCAATTGGTGATGTTTACTAAATCTAATAACTAATTAATAAACGAACAATTAACTAACAATATAATTAATCAATGATAAATAAGGGTCTACGGTTATGGTTTCCCCCGTTGGTGAATTCCTCCTTGGATATTTCTTATTATTTAATTGGCTATTTCTGTCAATCATGAACGCTCTAACTATCATAAATCTCTCTCAAGTAATTATGATAATTTACTAAACGCATTCTCTCAAATTACGCTAGCTAGCTCACAATACAGTTCACTTTAGATTGCACCTGAGGTATCGTTATCTCTAATCTAACCTCCAAACCCTCGGTTATGGATTTCGTCTATACTCCGGGTGTGGTGTTGTTCAAGCAATTACCTAAATATGCACTCTTTCTCAAGTAGATACATAATAAATAGGAATAGTTAATCAAGGGCCCTTTCAATCAACTATAATAAGAACGTAGTTGAACAAAATGAGATTAATCAACCAAAATATATTAATATCACAATGAATTCATCCCCAACGGGTTATACCAAAACCCTAGAATAAAGAATTTAGCTACTCATGTTATTGAGAATCCAAACTAAAGTAAGTTGCATAATTGAAATACAAAGTAATGAATACTAGATGTAGAAATCGATGTTTTTTTGCACTTCAATGATTTTCTTCTGTTGAATCTTTTGAATGCCTTCCGAACCGCCTAGTTGTGTGTTTTAGGAGTCTATTTATATGTTTAGGGCGAACCCTAAACATGTAGGGGACTTCTATTTCGACCGAGAAACACTTAAACTGTCAAAATCGGATTTGGCCGAAACTGGGACACTCGGGCGTTTGGACCCAAAGGCCTGGCTAACGCCAGGCTAGGGCTGGCGTTTCAGACCTAACGCCTGGATAACGCCTGGGTAGGGCTGGCGTTTCAGCCCTAACGCCTGGCTAACGCCAGGTAGGGTTAGGCTGTAAGGCTCTGTCGCCCGGCTATCGCCCGGTTGTCTCCTTTTGCGTATTTTCGATGTATTTGCATCCCGTTATATTCGTTTCCATCTCCAACTCACCTACACATGAAATAACTCCATTAAGCACATAAAAAGTGTATTTTTATCATTAACGCACCTCAAATGTAAGGTATATTACATATTAAACTATTCATTTTAGTCTCGCATCAAGACCCCACACTTAAACCTTTGCTCGTCCTCGAGCAATCAAGCTACACTCATGTACACAACTTTATTAAGCAATTCACTTAACACGTTATACCAAGAATATTTAAAACATTTCAACCACAGAGATGTGACCTCCTCGCCTCAATAATCAACTCAAAAATACCATTCTTTATTCACAATTCACTAACTACTCTAACTTAGAGGTCAACAACATTACCTTTCCGTCATGAATCATGTGCCCTCACCAAATCAAAAAGCTAGTTCNGAAAGAATTCACTCACTCTCAGAAATAACATTCATATGCCACAAAAGACATACCATATGCTTGCCCGTAGTGTAATACTCTACTAATCGAGCTCATTCAGTCTAGGATCAGTTAGGACTTTAATTTGGTTGTAATGTAGGCTGCAGGACGGGTATGATACATTTGGATATAAGAGTGACTACACCTCCCTAAGCACTTTAATACATACACTTTCATATTCAGCTTCAGACTTATATTAAGCCAACTCCACCTACACAAAAATGGTATTACCCCATACTTCTTTAAGCACAATTACATTAAGAGTCACCACATATATTTTTTTCTTTCAAAACAATACAACTATTTATTTCCTATTTTTTTTTCTTTTCTTCTTTTTTTTTTTCAAGTGACTCTTACTTTTCAACACAGTGCACCTTTCTCCTTATTTCAATTATTCCCCTCAAAAACCAACCTACCACCCCACACTTTAATTTTTTCATATTTCATAACATTTCCAGTGCTTATAAGAGGTGACAAGGTTCAAATAGAGGATCTATTAAAATAAAGGGAATATGTCTTGTAATGTGGTTGCCAAAGAAATAGGATGATAGGCTCGACAGGGTTAACGACGATATAAAACACTTAGGTGGGTAAATATAGATAGCTGGCTCAACAAAGAAATGCCTATATCACTTCCAAGACTGAATAAAACTTCTATTTCGCTTTGCACACACACAGGGCAAGTTCTACACATCAAATGCAATGCACAGAATAACATACAATTCTCACACACACTTGGCACATAACTCACTCAGTATTGGCTCTATCACGACACTCCAGTCAAAACAGTTAAGCAAATTTCAAGAATCCATGATCTAAGGTATTTATTCTAAAGTCGAAGATTGAGCCTAAGTGTCACAACCAAAGTATTGACTATTCTCAAGGAATTAACACATTTCGAGATATTGCTCCTACNAACAAATAAAACAGAGTGCAAGATACTCCCTGGTCATTCATCCTCATCATCATCAGACGGTCTCCATTCCTCTTCATGTTCATCCTCTCCATCATCGTCCTCATCCGAGTTCATCAATTCTGCCTCAGAATCCTCCGGTGTGTTTATGTCTTCATCCTCTGGGAGCCTGTACCCCTCACCTGCTCCGATCATCTGTTGAGCATGCGCATTGAGCGGATACCTGAGATCCAACTCTTCCATTTAATCAACCGACACCGGACGTCCTCCTATGCGCACCTGCAAATCCATCATCCCATAAATATGGGCCATGAAACCATCATCCCTGGCATAACGCTCAGCATTGGTCAGGGAAGACTCTTCTTTCAACCTTAAAGCAGTGATGTCCGTTTCCCGGGTGAGTTGTTGATCGATAATGTGGTCAAAGTCAGGCTCAACTGTTACCTGGCTATCTAGCAGGAACTGAGTCAGGAAATTCGGGAAAGGGATTCGATCAATTCTATTGTTGTTACGCACCAACCCCATTTGGTAGCGAATCAAATGACCCACATTCGCTTGTTGCCCAGTCATGAAGAAGTAAAGCACACAAATCCTCTCTCGGCTGATTAAAGTATCATGGGTGCATGGTAGTATCCGTGCATTAATCAATTTCAGCCATACCTGTGTTTCAGCTTTCATCTTCTTCTTGGGAAACCTTTTATGCCGATTAGTGGATCTATCCCGAATCCAGGCAGCCTTTGAATCAGCCCCACAAAGTGTATGCCTTAGTTCGCTGTAGTCAAAACGGCAGATAAATTGTTCAAGAGGCTCCACCGGAACATTTGGTGCACCTAAGAAATCACATATGGCCTTGGCCGAAAAATCTACCAAGTGCCCACGAATTGGCACCAATTCTTCCTTGTCCCTTGGGTCAAAGCCGGCATAGAATTCCCGGACTAAATTGAGGTTGATGTTGCCATGTTGTTTGAAGACATATCCCAGACCCAATTCGTAGATGCCTCTCCATATTGCTGGTAATTTCTTTCTAAGAGGACCCTCGCTTATAGCTCCTTCCGGGTGGACATGCGTGGGTTTACAACGAGCGTACCACTTCCTGGAGTGTGGTGGTATGATGTTGACACCATATTCTCTTTGACCTATTGGTTGCTGCCTCATAGCAGCCACAACAGCTACTGCTTCCTCACCAGTCATGCTAGAAATAGCATCTCCTCTTTTTCTTTTTTTTTTGAGCTGGTGGAGGTTTTGATTTGGTCTTCGGCGGGGCCAAAGATGTTGCTTTTCCCTTGCCGGTAGCTTTTTTGGAAACCATTGTTTTGCCTGCACAATATATCAGTAATGAATTGGTGTCACCAAGTTATGTACTGTATGTTTTTTTTTTTTCAAAAAGTCATGGAATTCAAGATGTACGGCGCTAGTGGTGGTTTTTCCCGGAGACTCGGCTCCATTTGGGATATGTATTGCCATTGAGGAATTACATAGAGCACTTGGCTAGCACACTTGCCATGCGAGCTCTTATGGAATGGAGATACTGCCTCATGCACCCAAATCACTTTGGGTTTCCATAATACCACTTTCATTCACCATTTCAACTCATTTCTAAAGGGTTTCAGGATTTTGGGATGCATAACACCATATAATATATTGCAAGAACATCATAAACCCATAAACTCAAGGATAAATGTTTCACCAGCTCAGATTCGAGTGAGTAAAGCATGGGGTTAGAATCATACCTTAAGTCTTGATGAATGTTAGCCGGATGAAGTATACCCCTAAAAAAACTTTTTTTTTTCTTGTGCAGATCTTGTGTGTGTGTGGGTGATAATGGGATGTTAATCTGTGATTTGTATGAATTGAAGATGACCATGCCAAACTATGTGCTTTGATGTGGGTGTGAGAGACAATGAGTATGTAGGTGTGTGCTTGAGCTGTGAAAATTTCGTGAGAGAGAGAGTTGAAAGATGAAGAGAATAGGAAAGTGGACTCCCCTGGCGTTATAAGTGCGTTTTAACCAAACAGCCGGGGTACCCTGGCGTTAGCCAGGCGTTAGCCCCCTAACGCCAGCTAGACCCAGGCGTTACTCGGGCGTTAGAGCCCTAACTCCAGCCTAGCCCTGGCGTTAGCCAGGCGTTAGGCTCCTATCGCCAGCCCTGCCTCCGCCATCAGTCATGCTAATACACTCTTCCATTCATCCAAATTCACCTGCAAGCACGTTAGTATTTAACATTACACTAATTTCTTCTAATTATTCTAAGATTTACTACGCATTGGGTTGCCTCCCAACAAGAGCCTTATTTAATGTCGTGGCACGACTATTACAACAAATCTATAGGTTGCCTCCTATGAAGCGCCTTATTTAATGTCGTGGCACGACTATTACAACAAATCAATAGGTTGCCTCCTATGAAGCGCCTGATTTAACGTCACGGCACGACGCAACCTCAAAGCTACTTAAGGATTGCCTGGTGTATTCGGTCCACCCAGGTGCACAATAGTTTGCTCAGTGGCATCATTCATTCCAGCATATCTTTTTAATCTCTGTCCATTGACCTTGAAGGTGTTAGACTCATTTTCAGCAATAATCTCCACAGCACCATAAGGAAATACATTGACCACTTTAAACGGGCCAGACCATCGGGACCTAAGCTTACCCGGAAACATTCTTAATCTTGAATTATATAGTAATACCTTGTCTCTTTGTTTGAAATCCCGGTCCACTATATTTTGTCATGAATTCTCTTTATTCGTTCCTTATACAACCTCGTGATTTCAAATTCTTGGCTTCTGAATTCTTCTAATTCTTGTAATTCTGTGATTCGATTTTCTCCCATAGTGTCGAAATCCAGATTCAGCTGCTTCATTGCCCACCAGGCTCTGTGTTCTAGTTCGACGGG